>ML384798.1:30437-91818 GCA_005239525.1 Nicotiana knightiana
CTTAAATCTCTCCTAGCTTCTGGAGCTTTTTCGATTCCCCAGTCTCGCGAACCATCGCCAGAGGCTCAACTTGAACGTGAGCGTTCCTTCTGTCTTCCCCGTGTTAGTTCCTCCCGTCCTCCCCGTGATCGTTCTTCTCGTCCACCACGAAATGACCCTTCTCATTACCGTCTTGATAATGAAGATTCATCAGACGGTGATGATAATGATATAGAATGAAACAGTCATTGAGTACTTTTATATACTTTGAACTAGACAATAGAACTTTGGTCCGTTTTGGAATGGGCTTGTAATAAGTGTTAACTTAGTTTTGTTAGTTAAATGTGTTAGTTTTATTGAACTTTATACGTTGTTGGTTTTAATGTTGGTTTTAATATTGGTTTTAATGTTGTTGTTGTTGTTGTTGTGTTGTTAGTTCGTATTGTTGTTGTGTTAGTATTGTTGTTGTTGTAATAGGATTTGGTATGCTGGCAGGTGGTGTGGCTGCCAAAATAGGCAGTTTCCGCCAAAATAAAACCAAGAAAAGCGACCAAAGTTGGTCGCTATGTTATTAAAAAAAAAAATTTCCTGGAATTTAGCGACCAATTGTGGTCGCTTTGGTTTAAAACAAATTAAATAAATTATTTTTTCTGGAAATTAACGACCAATTGTGGTCACTTTTATTTAAAACAAATTAAATAAATTAATAAAAGAGCGACCAACTTTGGTCGCTATTTTCCAGATTTTAAAATATTATATTTTATTTACAGACCAAAGTTGGTTGCTATATTTTGTATAATAATAAATAAATAAATATTATAATTTAAATATAAAGACCAACTTTGGTCATTAAATTTATATTATTAAAATAATAAAGCGACCAAACTTGGTCTCTTTTTTTGATACCCGGAATATTTGGTCAATTTAACATAGAGACCAAAGTTGGTCGCTAATCAGCGCCAACTTTGGTCTTTATGGTAAAGGGACCGACAAAATAGCGACCAAGCCTGTTTTGACGCATTTTGGTCGCTTTTCACTGTTTAGGGACCAACTTTGGTCGCTTTTTGTGGTCGTTTTTCCCCGAATTTTTAGTAGTGGAAGTAGTGTAAGGATTTGTTAATGAATCTCCATTCTATTTTGTCAAAGGCTTTGGCTAGGTCTATTTTAATGAGCATCTTATGGCGTTTTGCCTTAGAGAATTGTAGGTGGTGGATTAACTCTTGGACTATAAGAACATTATCCGAAGGCCTTTTGCTTGTTTGAAAGCAGTTTGGGTGGGACTAATGAACTTTGAAATTAGAGGTTTAAGTCGATTTACAATTAGTTTAGTAATTATTTTATATAGAGTATTGCATAGACTAATAGGTCGAAATTGAGACATATTGGTTGGACTCTTGACCTTAGGAATTACGCAAACATAGATACTGTTTATTTCTGGGGGAATATGGCCTTGATCAATATATTATGGAAAAAGGTGATAAGTGATTGGTTTATATTATGCAAAAAATTTTGATAAAAAAGTGGATGGAGTCCATCTGGACCTGGGGATTTGCTAGGCTTGAATGAGTGTATTGCATTATAAATCTTAGAGTTTGTAAGAGGTTGGCATAATAGGTCCAAGTCGACAAGGGATAATGGATTTGAGTATTGAGTTTGGTAGTTGTATTGAGAATGGGAATGTGAGGTTGTGTATAAATTTGTATAGTAATTGAGAGCAATTAGTTGGAGCATATTGTTGTCAGTGATCCATTCTTCGTTAGTGTCTTTTAAAGCATGAATCTTATTACGTCGTCTACGTTTGAGTGTAGATAAATGAAAAAATTTTGCGTTTGCGTCACCCTCATTAAGACAATTAACACGAGATTTTAGTTTCCAGAATTCCTCTTCAAGTTTTAAAATATGATTATATTGAATCACTAATTCCTGTTCTAAATTATGTAAGAAATTACTTGTAGGGTAGTGAATGGACTTTTGAATTCCGGCTAATCTAGTTGTAATATTATTTTTCCTATGAAAAATATTACCAAAGGAATTTTTATTCCAGTGTTGAACTATTTTTGTAAAGACAGTGATGGCTTCCACAATAGGGGATTAGGGTGCCAAACGTGTTTTACTAGTCTAGGGAATTCAGGATGGGATAACCACATAGTTTCAAAGCGGAATAACGTACTATTTTTATGTGTACGTTTAACCAGTGATAAGAGAAGTGGACAGTAATCCAAGTGGGTTCTAGGTAAGTGGTGGACATGAGCTTCTGGGTATAGATGAAGCCATGCATCATTGGCTACTATTCGATCTAAACGTACCAAAATTAATGCACCTCGTCTTCTTTTGTTAGTCCAAGTGTATTTGCTGCCGGAAAAACCTAAATCTAGGAGGTTACAATAGTTAAGACAATGTAACATATTATTAGCCCTAGTATCAGCTATAGTTTTTAGTTTTTGCCACAGTAATTGTCTAGAGCCCATATTATTGCGTGCATATACTGCAGAAAATAGGAAAGGAGTTCCATTGGGGCATACCTGTAGCATGCAGTGGACCTCTTGGTTTGGAGCCATAATTTCGGAGATTTGTACAGAATGATCATTCCAAAGAACTACAATACCACCTGCTTGACCATCTGCCGGTGCTTGAGAGAGGTGAGTGAAAAAAAAGTCAACCTGGAGGAAATTGTGATCTTGAACATGGGTTTCTAGTAGTACTACCAGTGGTGGCTGATAGTAGTTGAGGAGAGATCTGAAATTTCTTCTAAATTCAGGGGATTGGGCACCCCTACAGTTCCAGATGATGAAGTTCATTGATCTATTACGAGATGGGGGTGGTGGGGCTGGCAATGTCTCTTCCTGAAATTGAGTCGTTGAGGGTACTGTTGGTGCTTGCCCTCGTAGTGTTGGAGTGATGACTACCGCAAATTTCTCCGCTTCCGGATTCACTGGGGGTCTCAGTTTGATCAAGCAATTGGTCACCTCGGGAGGACAATTGAGAATNCTGAGCTTGAGTCGCTGAGGGTATTGTTGGTGCTTGCCCTCGTAGTGTTGGAGTGATGACTATCGCAAATTTCCCCGCTTCCGGATTCACTGGGGGTCTCAGTTTGATCAAGCACTTGGTCACCTCGGGAGGACAATTGAGAATGATTTTTTTTGCGTATTGTTCTTTGAGGAAGGAGATGTGGCATGCATGGAGTGATACTGGTTTTGACCATGTCTCTCTCATTTCCTCCAGTAAGGCTGCCAGCTCTTATGGTTTTAGAGCTTCTTGTTCGTCTGGAGTTGATGGTTGAGGACTCGTCGAGGTTGAGGCATGTGAGGGACTCGAAGGAACTCATTGGAGACAGTGGGTATGATGTTGGGAGATGTATGTACTCGTGAAGCCAGGGAATCTAGGACTGGTTCTAGGGGTAAAATGGGAGGTTTGGGTAGGGATTGTAATGTTGTTGATACTCTGGAAATGGGTTCCACCAGGAGTTGATGTTGTGCATTGGCAATGTCGTCCAGTTGTATTGGCCATGGAAGTCCATTGCAATGGTCATCCCCTCCGTTATGATTTGAGCTAGGTCGTGTGGGTTCTGGATGCGGACTATGATTTCTTGATTGTTGACTATCATTGAGAAGGTTAGTGCATGGTTTTTAAGNCGAGATGGGGGTGGTGGGGCTGGCAATGTCTCTTCCTGAGCTTGAGTCGCTGAGGGTATTGTTGGTGCTTGCCCTCGTAGTGTTGGAGTGATGACTATCGCAAATTTCCCCGCTTCCGGATTCACTGGGGGTCTCAGTTTGATCAAGCACTTGGTCACCTCGGGAGGACAATTGAGAATGATTTTTTTTGCGTATTGTTCTTTGAGGAAGGAGATGTGGCATGCATGGAGTGATACTGGTTTTGACCATGTCTCTCTCATTTCCTCCAGTAAGGCTGCCAGCTCTTATGGTTTTAGAGCTTCTTGTTCGTCTGGAGTTGATGGTTGAGGACTCGTCGAGGTTGAGGCATGTGAGGGACTCGAAGGAACTCATTGGAGACAGTGGGTATGATGTTGGGAGATGTATGTACTCGTGAAGCCAGGGAATCTAGGACTGGTTCTAGGGGTAAAATGGGAGGTTTGGGTAGGGATTGTAATGTTGTTGATACTCTGGAAATGGGTTCCACCAGGAGTTGATGTTGTGCATTGGCAATGTCGTCCAGTTGTATTGGCCATGGAAGTCCATTGCAATGGTCATCCCCTCCGTTATGATTTGAGCTAGGTCGTGTGGGTTCTGGATGCGGACTATGATTTCTTGATTGTTGACTATCATTGAAAAGGTTAGTGCATGGTTTTTAAGTTCCATCTCCAACCATGATTGTGGGGGGTGGAAGATGTTGGGCGCTTGAGTTGTGTAGATCACTGGCAAGTAGGGGGTGGTTGATTGGTGGTGGGGCATTATTTCCAGATGGAGAGAGTGTATGTGGAGTCGTCAAAATGGCATTAGAGATGGTCGAGAGTTTTGAGTGCGTAGAGGAAAGTGAGGAGTTAGAGATCTTTGCATGGTTATATTCTGAGTTTCTGGGAATAATTTTTGTCGAAGTTAGTGATGGTGGGGAGTTTTGTAATGATTGATTGTGTGTAGGAGTATGGTTTCCAGTAGTTGGGGAGGGCAGTGATGCTTGTGATTGATGGGTATGCGTAAGTGAATTGGGTTGGGCACATAGGCTCTGGGATGCTGGATTGGTTTGGGAGTTAGGTTGAGTATCTAAGGGGGTAAGGTTAATGGGCTGGGAGTGAGGGTTGAATGGGGACGGTTGAGTGTGATATTGGATGGGCTAACAGTAGAAGGGTGATCGTGCATGTGAGAAGGATTCCTATTGGGTGATGGGGGCGGGATGTCTGACGTGTTTATTTGTGAGCGATGATTAGTGTCCAAGGAACTATTGTTTACCCTAGGTTGTGGTGAAGTAGGGTAAATATCTAATGAGGGGTGGGGAAAGAGGTTAGTTGGGGCATAATTGGGTATGGGCTTAGCAGGAGACCCATTTTTAGTGTTAAGATTTTTAAATTATGCTTCTACCTCTTTTATTGGGATTATCATTGGGCCATCCAACGTTTGGTGTAAGGTTGTGTCACTTTGGTTGAAGGTAGTATCGAGTTGATCGTATTTATTAGTTAGTGAAATTTGTTTCTGATTAGCAATTGTGGCAGCGTTAAAATTAATAATTTTTGAAGGAGATAAGGTAATAACATACATGGGAGATGTGTGTCAGCTTCATGTTTATGTGCATGTAGTGTGGATCTAGTGGAGCTAGTGTGGGTGGATGGTGTCTTCTTCGGAAAGGTGTCAGTCTTCCACTCTGAGGTTGTAGATGTTGTGGTGTTTGTATTGGTTTCTTTGCCATTAGAAGATGTTAAGTGATTTGGTTGTGTAGCTTTGGATGGGCAGTGGGTAGTGACATGTCCCAGGCGTCCACAGCTGACACATAACATGTTAACTCCCTCATAGTGAATTGATTGACGATGAGTTCCTATAAAAAGATGGGATTTTAGGGGTTGTTCCAATGAGACTTCAATGCATGATCTGGCATAATGTTCCCTTAGCATTGAGGAGGTGCAGGTATCAACCTTAAGGAGTTTTCCTAGTTTATTTCCCACTTTGTGTAGTATATGGGAGTCAAAATAAAATAATAAAACTTATTTGAATTTGAGAAAGTTTTTAAATTTTTATCTAGATTATATTAGAATGAGTGTGGTAGAAATAGATATTAAATTCAAACAAACTAATAAAAATTCACATGAAAATGTAATAAAATTAGTTTTTGTTTTTTGGTAATTAACTTTCATTTGTATTCATCATAAAAGATGATACTTTACAATTCCATAGTCAAGCAAACTCAGTTGACTATCTCAAAAAGAAGCAAAACTAACACAAACCTAATTACATAAATAATATTAGGTATTGAATAATATAATATCAAAAAATAAAAAATAAATAAAGAAATTTTTTATGATTTTTTATCAAAGAAAAAAACGGTAAACTTATTTAAATTTGAGATGAGAAAGTTTTTTATATTATGATAAGAAAGCTCATAATATGAATAGGTCCACGTAACTCAAGTCTAATAGATAAAATCAAAAACTAAAAATATTGAATAATAGAAATAAATTATAGGTAATATGAGGATATTTATAAATCATAAGTTTAGAAAATAAAATAAATTAAATATACAAACTTCAAATTAGAAAGGGAAAGTTAATTAAATTTGAAAGTTGTTAAAATTAAATATAAAATACTTAAAAAATTAGCAAAAATATGTTAAATTATTAAAAATTTACCATTAGAAATGAAAGGGAAAGGCTAATTGAATTTGAAATTAAAAAGTTGTTAAAACTATGATTAGAATGCTCAAACTATGGATACTATCACGAAATTGAAGTCTTATTTATGAAAAACATAACTAAAATACAAAATAAATTTCTAATATAGGTAATTATACTAATGAAAATTAAAAATTAAATTTGTATTAAATCTAAAAAGAAAGAAAATTATATGAAATAAGCTGACAGTGAAAATATTACTACAACATTTAGATATAATGTGTTCAACCAACTAAGAAATATTTTTCTATGATTAATATCTGAATTGAGTGCAGTTAGTAAAAATTTGAAAGCATAGCATAATTTTTTGAAACAACGTTCCAATTTAGAAAATAGAATGATAAGAATTATTTGAGATGAGATTTTTTTATTTCATAATTTTTTATTTTGGAAAATATTGTTTAAAGAAATAAAATGACAGTAAACACATTACTACATATGTATAATATGTTCAAATAATTAAGAAAATGCTTTGCTAATATTAAAATAAAACTTTAAGAATATAAATTAACTTTCTAATATCGGTAATTTTATTAATGAAAATTAAAAATTAAATTTAAACAAACCCACCCGGTGGACTGCCGAGCGAAAAGTCCTACGACACAGGAGCGGGATTCTCTAAAAAGCCAAGGTCGTGGGTGGCCAAGAGGGCCCACTTGGAGACTTGGGATCTCAGCAGGAAAGGCGAAGGTTGCAACAAGCCAGCCGACCAAAGAGAATCAACTAGTTTAGTTCTGATCTGAGTAGGCTCATAATAGGGAATACCCTAACCCTGGGAACCGAGGCCTGGCCATCCTTCGTTTGCGGTCGACGTTCTGGCTTTGTCCGTCGACAACTGAATGTTTCAATCTGATTCGATTCATGATCGCATCTGCAATCCCGTGGGCTTTAGCGGACGTTCTTCATTCTTCACCCGGTCCTTAGTAGCCTTTCCAAAGTCAACTTAACCGGTTACCTTTTCCAAGGCGCTAAATAGGCCTTCGCCCTTACGCCTTTATATATCTTAAAGCTAAAAAAAAAATTAACTGCATCTAAATAAAAAATAATTATAAGAGAACTTAATACATTTGGAACATAATCATCAAATAACTTATGTATTAATATTTTAGCCTACATCAATTTTACAATTTAAAATAAAATATGATATCTTTTTGGCTATTGGTAAAAAAATTAATGTCAAAAATAATTAAAACTTATAGTAGGAAAGAGAATGTATAAAAATAGAGATATTGTGAGGATAATTATACATTAAATTAATTTTAAAAATAAATTAATTAAAAAATTAAATTATATTTAATAATATTACAATAAATTTAATTGTTTAAAAAATTCCAAAGGATACAAGCATAAAAATATACCAAATTTCAAGAATAAAATATTTCTATTTATTAAAGACTATTAAAAGAATAATAAGCAAGACATTAATTTAATTATTAAGCTAATAAAATATTATATGATAGTACAATAATATTAAATAATAAATAATACAATAACTATAAGAAAAAACAAAAGAAAAAAGAATTTGTGTATAAATAATGTGATGAATAAGACATATTTAACTTTTAGATAAAAACAAAGTGATAGAAAGAAGTTTGTTAAAATAATATGATATATTGTACTCAAACAAGACAGATCACAACATGATATGCTTAGTATTTTTTAATATCGATAGCGAATGAAATTCAAGAATAAAATCAAGAGGTTAAGTTGCTACAAATATAAAAAAAAAAATAGGTTATGCACTACGAGATTTGAACAATAATTTTATATCCTACTTCATAATTAATATTTAATGTTATATAAGTTTTATCTGGGAGGTATATATTTTAAGGTTATTTGCACATGATTCAAATAATCTAATTAAAAATTTAGCATGATTTGTGTCCGTGCATCGCACGAATACTAATACTAGTGCTACTTTAAAAAAAATTGTTATTCTTCTTTTATTCCCTTCCAAATTGGAGTGGCGTACTTATGTGTCTAATAAAGTTAAAATATTGTAAAACCAGTCAGTTAAGGCAGGTCGCTTCTGGCAAAATGGATTTTTTTTTTTAATTTCTGGAATGCACTTAACCGTACGTAGTGTTACCATTAAAATCTTCCTCTATAATAAAAATCTAACCATAAAAAGTCAAATAAATTCAAATTATATCCCTTGACAATGTTAAATCACTTATAAACTTTCAATATGACTAGATTGCTTATATTTAGTTAGTTACCATTTATTTCATGTTATATCAATCAATACTTTGATACTTTAACTAATTATAGATCTTTATTTATGTGATTCACATTGCAAATTAAATGAATTTTATTAGATAAACGAGTGAATCACGCCTCACGTGGAAGAGTGAAATACTTATAAATAAATTCACGATAGAATCACAAAGAAACATTCATTTCCAAAGTCTTTTAATTTACAATGAAGATGAAGAATCAACTTTTCCTATTCCAATGGCTTCTTTTATTGATCTTTTCAAGAACATCAATTTCTGTAAAACCTCATAAAATCCCAAGGCTTACACCACTTCTTGAAAATATACTTAGGGATTCTAATACCCTTTCTTCTTCTTCTTTTACTCTACCAAAAGAGTTTGAGACTTATTACTATACACAAACACTTGATCACTTCAATTATGGACCTAAAAGTTATTCCACTTTTAAGCAAAGATACATAATTAATTCTAAGTATTGGGGTGGTTCCAATTCAAGCTCTCCAATTTTTGCTTATCTTGGTGCTGAATCTTCCATTGATAATGATCCTCTTAGTATTGGATTTCTCACTGATTTTGCCCCTCGTTTTAAGGCTCTTCTCGTTTACTTGGAGGTAAATTCACTAATTAATCCATCAATTATACCAACTAAAACCACGTACAATTGTCATATTTTTTTCCTCATGTTTCTTGATTGTGAATGGTAAGTATTTGAAAGGTAGGTACGAAATGACGTATATATTGAGCTTAATTTGGGATTGCGGGAGTTAAGAAATTGTCCTGCCTTTAAAAATAACTTGGATCGAGATGGGCTAAAAGCGGGGTCATAGTCCAAACAGTATAATTCTTTTCAAGTTTTAGTAATTTTTTTGTTTATTATTTTATAATTTGTTTAATTATCACATAAAACTAATATTTTTTTATGGAAATTTTTTGACTATATGTAATACATTAAACGAAAAATATTTTCTTACAAATAAACTGAACGGGTTGGACGAGCCAAGCTTTCATGTGCTAAACTTATATGCTTTGGTTTTTTCAGCATAGGTACTATGGACAATCAATACCATTTGGAAAAATTGAAGAAGCTCTAAAAGATGAAGATACGAGAGGTTATTTCAATTCAGCACAAGCAATAGCCGATTACGCAGAACTTCTTCTGCATGTTAAAGAACAATTCTCAGCACCTAATTCTCCGATTATTGTCATTGGAGGATCTTATGGAGGAAGTAAGAAAGAAAAATAATTCTTTTCTTTCCTTTTTTTTAAGTCCTTTAATTTTAAATAATGTAAAGTTGGAACTTTATTATATTAAAACTCTTATTTTTTTTTAAATGTGCAGTGTTGGCTTCGTGGTTTCGATTAAAGTATCCTCATATAGCTCTTGGTGCTCTAGCTTCATCAGCTCCTATTCTTTATTTTGATGACATCACTCCTCAAAATGCATATTATTCGATTGTCACTAATGATTTTAAAGTAAGTAAATCACTACGTATTTCTTTCCTTCTTTTAACACTTTTCTAAAACTAATTAAGTCCTTTAAATTCCGATAATTATTTCAGGAAGCGAGTGAGAGTTGTTACCAAACTATACGAGATTCATGGTCCATAATTGACAAGATTGCTTCTACAAAAGATGGACTCACCTATCTCAGTCAAAAATTCAAGACTTGCTCGTAATCTTTTCTTTCCTTTTATATTTCAAAAAAAAAAACAGTTTCGCCTTTTTCTAATCTTTATATTTAATTTTGGCTGTGTTTTATATGAAGCAAAATATTTTTCAGAAAATTATTTATCATTAAAATGGATAAAGATTTTCTTGCTTATTTTTTTCTCTATTATTCCATTTGAAATTGTTTCTAAATTTTATAGAGCACTGGATAGCCGTGTAAAACAGTCACTAATACTTGCACTAAAATAGGCTGTCTACATCAATCCGCCTGGGGATACGGCCCTTTGCAGGACCATACGTGGACGCGGAATACTTTGTGCACCGTGCTACCATTTTGAAAAATTATTTTCCTCAATACCAAACACACCCTTAATATTGATTTTTGGATTTCAGGCCGATGAATAATTCTTCTGATTTGAAGGGATATTTGGGTTCGACATATGCCGTTGCTGCTCAGTATGACGATCCCCCTAGGTATCCAGTGACAGTGATTTGTGGAGGAATTGATGGTGCAACCAATGGAAGTGATGTTCTTGATCGTATTTTTGCTGGAATTGTTGCATATGAAGGGAATAAATCTTGTTATAATATTCTCCCTGGTGAAACTGACTTGGGATGGGATTGGCAAGTAAGTACACCGCCAATTATATTGGGCCAACACATTTTGTAGAAGTATTTCATTTTTCCGAATTATCAGCTCATATTTGAAGTATATAAAAGGGCAGTTTGGTGCATTAAACTCCCGTAATATGGTGGGTTCGAAGAAAGATCGGATCATAAGTGTCTATCGTACGCAGTCTTACTCTGTATTTTTGCAAGAAATTATTCCTGCGGCTCGAACCCGTGACCTCCTGATCACATGGCAACAACTTTACTAGTTACACCAAGGCTCCTCTTCCCATATATAATATTTAGAAATTAATTCTCACTAGTTTTGTTTTATTAGACATGCAGTGAGATGGTGATGCCTATAGGACGAGGCGAAAATGATACAATGTTCTATTCAGCTCCTTTTAATTTGGATGAGTTCATACAAGACTGCAAGAGCGACTATGATGTCTCCCCTCGTCCACATTGGGTCACAACTTATTATGGTGGACATGTATACTTCTTTTTATACTCTAATTTACTTCATTTTATAACTTTTCTTTGTCATTCTACTTTTTATTATATATTAAATATTAATATTTAGAGCAATGATAAAATTACTTTTGTGTTATAAACCACATGCTGACACTTGTGTCAGTCGTAAGTTATCTACATCACACTCATATTTTTTAAATCCTACGTGAACGCGAAATGTTAAACTTACGTGAGTGAATTTGCAGGACATAAAATTAATTCTTCATAGATTTGCTAGCAACATCATTTTCTCTAATGGGCTAAGAGATCCTTATAGTAGTGCAGGGTACGTGCTTGACAAAAGCTTTTTCCTTCTTCTATATGGTGACATATATTAAACTTTTATCCTCTTACATTTTTTTGTTTGTGTTTCTGTTTTAGGGTTTTGCAGGACCTATCAGATAGTCTACTAGCTGTCACGACGCGTAACGGTATGCCATTAATAAGAAATATTTTTTCTTTAGAATTTAACAAATCTATCATCTATATATTATAAGTTTAAATTATATACATCGATGGTGTAAATCTATTTGCACAATTAAATTATTTATAAAATAACTATAATTAAATCTCTAATGTATTACTATAAATTATAAGTTTAAGTTATCTCTCTCTATATATATATCGATGATATAAAATTATTTGCACAATTGAATCGCTTATTAAGTAACTACAATTAAATCTCTATGCAAACATCAATTAGAATGGCAGCTAACATGCTGCGGCAAATCGAGAATTTGGACTCTTTGGGTTCAACTTTTTAAGGTTTTTAGTATTAAACTCGTTATATTTTTGAAATTATGGATTCATATATATTATTTTTGCAATTTAAACGAATTGTTATTCCGTGTTTAAAGTTATGGGTTCAATTGGACCGATGATTCTCACATAACATACGTCCCCTGCTAACATGCATGTTATTGTTTCGTCAAATTTCTTTTCATGATTTCATTTATTTATATATTTATTTTGTAGGTTCCCATTGTCTAGACATTCTTACTAGCCAGAAAACAGATCCAGAATGGTTAACAATGCAAAGGAACAGAGAGGTTGAAATCATTGAAGGATGGATAACAACGTACTATGCTGATCTCAAAGTCCTCAAAAATGGCACAATGATCTAAAGAAGATGTTCTAGCTAGTTTCTCATGAGTATAATGAGTAATGAATACATGTTAAAGGTTACACACTTGTTTTATTTGAAGGTGAAATAACATCTATTAATTATGAAATTGAATTTTATGGACACTTCAATTCATGTCGGTTATGTCGGGAAATTGAAAATATTCTATAAGACACCTAGTTAATAAATATGGGGTACCATTAATTAATAGTACCAGTGAAAATACTCTATCAGGTACACGTAGATAGTTAAAATCATCGAGTATAAATTTTGTGCATTGTCAATATATAAAGTTTATGCGCCATCGGGACAAAAATTATATTTCTTTAAATAGCGCAAGTTGTACAATTAAAATTATGATTATGCATTGTGAAAATACGCTATCAGATACCTATGGAATTTTTTTTTTTTTTTTTTTTTTTTGTGTCTTCCGACAGATTGAAAAGGGAGAAACGCTTTTGATGTCCGTTCTTTAGTTATTATTTTTTGCTTATATATGCCCGGATTTTGTTCTTCCATTAGTTGTTGACAAGGTCGAGTTATTCTACTCTAATATCTTTTATAGTTAAGTTGGATGACTGAAATAAAATAAAAAATCTAATTTCTGTTTTATAACATTTTTGGAGAATGAAAAAAATGAGGAAATCATTTTGTTTAAAGATTTTACTTTCTCAACTTACTCAAACTATTGTGCTGTCTCAATGTCACCACCTAATTTAGAATCATAACCGGCACTTAGGAGCAAGTGTCCCCAAGTAAACCTTATTGATATTTTACAGAAAAATAGACGGAGTTTTTCCTGTTTTTGGACTATCCCAAAAATTTTCTGTCTTAAATCAACAACCAAACATCCTAATATTCATTCAAACGAAAATGACTTTATTAAAACCAAAAAATATATCTACCATTAATAGTCCACCCACTAACAACTAGAAATACTACTTTATCTCCAACTTTGATAAGAATGAGCGATACTAAACATAAGTCTATAATAACAAAAGAATACTCAAGACTCTTAAAGAATGACTATGGAGCAAGTACGAGGTTCACAAAGAACTATCAACCTCTGTGCTCTAATTAACGAAATCCTTGCCCGCGTCAACTGATGTCTCTGTAAAAAAATTAGCAGGGAATGAGTTGCTAGCTCAGTGAATAATAACACTTAACACAACCGTTTTTGTTGGGGACAAGTCAGAAACATGCTAATATATTAAATGGAAAATATCATAAGAATGTCCTTGCAGAAATAATAAATAATTTTTAGTATCATCATGTTTTTCTTGTAGTATAATACAATTAACAATCTATATAATATCAATATTCACACTTGGGAGGTTTCAGTGAACGAATTATCACTACTAAAAAATCAGGTTTAGCGACGGACAAATTCTGTAGCTAAACAGAAAAATATGTTGCTAATCTCATTTAATGACGGATTATCAAGAAATTCTGTTAGCTACGAGCGTTTTAATGACAGATTAGCGACGATATTTGTAGCTAATTCCAGTTTTTTGTAGTGCATGTAATCGGTATAACTGTAGACTTCTTCGCAAGAATTCAAATATAACGATAGTCCCTACTCAAGGGAAATCAGTAACGGTATGCTAGTTCTATCTTCTCACTAGCGAGGGTTGTAATGGTAATCTGTAATTACAAGGTGCACCAGGTCTAACAAACCCGGCGTTAGCTACGGGATCCTTCAATGTCTACTCCCATTTATACTTGTCTCTGTAATCCGTATATACTCGTAGAAAATATTTTAAAACAATATAGGGCATTTTGGTTCTTATCAAATCATATAATTTCATATTGATAACAGTAAATTCAAATAATGGTAAAACAGGTCTAGTGACAACAGAAATATTTAAAACAACGGTAATCATCTCAAATAACTATTTCGGTATCATATCGAGTAAAAGACTTGTCCCGCATGCAACTCAAAATAATCGGTAACATATTCATATTAAAAATCATGTGTAAATCATGCAAGTTGTGAAAACTCAAATTGCGGTAAGATTACTACTCACAATACTCGTATCGAGATACCAAACACTTCACCTCGAGCAATCCGTACAACTTCCTACGATCAATCTATAATCATATCATATCAATCTCCTGTCAATTTTCTAGTTTAAACTAATTCATAACTAATTTAAAATATCCAACCATCGGGGTTCATGTTTGAGTCTTAATTTGTGGCTTTATATTTACTCATAGAACTAGTCCATAATCTATCAACTTCAAACTATTTATTACTTTATTCCTCCAAAATTAGACCTATCAGTACTTAATTATTTATTTATTTATTAACAAAAAAACTGATATTGAACTCTTTTGTACTACATGAAATCGCGTAGATGTAGTGAAATAATTCAACTGATAAGAAGAAGGTTAACCTCTTGAGCCGAAGGAGAACTTTATACTTTCAATTTCAACCTCCAGTTCTTCTTAAGTCTTTGTCCAAAGCTTTCTTCTTCCTCCTTTTTTTTTCTTCTTTTCTCTTTCTTTCCTTCTCTGCTTTTGTATTTTTTTTTCCGTTTCTGAAGCTTCTGCTTTGTCTTACCAGCAAGCTGCCCTTTTCCCCTTTCTTTTGGCAGATGAGCTTCGGCCCTTTCCTTTACTTATCCCTTTTTTTTGTTTTTTTATTTTTATTTTTTTTATTTTTTTTGTTTTTATTAGTTAGTTTCTTATTATTATCATTATTATTATTGCTAATGAAAAATAAACCTTATAAAAAATATAGGGTATTACATCCTTCCCATCTTATGAAATTCGGTCCCCGAATTTACAACAGGTGCATACCAGACTGAAATAAATTGTGATACTTTGCTTGCATATATTTTTCTACTTCCCAAGTAGCTTCTTCAACTGTATGATTTCGCCATAAGACTTTTACAAACTCAATTTCTTTTGACCGTAGCTTTCGTACTTGCCTATCAACAATAGCCATCGGTTCCTCCTCGTAAGACAACTTCTCATCAAGCAGTATAGCAGGTACTTCAAGCACCTGAGATGAGTCTGATACACATTTTCTTAGAATTGAGACATGAAACATTGGATGAATAAAGGACAACTCAGGAGGAAGTTCTAAATGATAAGCCATAGCTCTCACTCGGTCTAGTATCTCATATGTTCCTATAAACATGGGGCTCAACTTACCTCTTTTCACAAACCGCATCACACCTTTCATACGGGAGACTCGTCGGAACACTTTGTCCCCAATTGTGAACACTAAATCTCTTCAGCTTCAAACCATCCGATAGGAGAACGACATCTTCTACTATATAGTGCTTCGTACGGTACCATTTGAATACTGGACTGGAAGCTATTTTTGTAAGCAAATTCAGCTAAAGGTAGATAAGCGTCCAAACTACCTCCAAACTCAAGAATGAAAGATCTTAACATATTCTCCAAGATCTATATAGTACGTTCAGACTGCCCGTCTGTCTACGGATGAAATGCAGTACTAAGATCTACTCGTGTACATAATGCTTCTTGAAAATATTTTCAAAAGCGTGAGGTAAATTGTGATCCTCTATCAGAGATTATGGATATTGGGACTCCGTGAAGTCGGAAAATTTCGTTCATAAATATCTGTGCATATCTTACTTCATTATATGTACTGTTCACTGGAAAAAATTGTGTTGATTTTGTCAAACGATCTACAATCACCCATACCAAGTCATAACCTCTAAGGGTTTGTGGTAGACCGGTGACAAAATTCATAGTAATTCTTTCCCATTTCCACTCAGAAATATCAATTTGTTTTAACAGTCCTGCGGGTTGCTGATGCTCAGCCTTGACCTGCTGACAAGTCAAACAACCAGAAACATTCATACCTTCCCACCAATAAAATTGCTTTAGGTCATGATACATTTTTGTGGATCCATGATGTATAGTGTATCTAGAGTTGTCAGCTTCTTTAAAAATAACATGCATTAACTCGTCTACGTCCGCGACACATAGCCTGTCACCCATTTGAGGAACACCATCATTTTCAACAATCATATCCTTGCTTTTACCAGCTAAGGCCTTTTCTATGTATTTGCAAAATCGCTCATCCTCATATTGGGTGGCCTTAATGCGCTCAACTAATGAAGACTTAGCGTGAGCAAAATGCCTCTGAATCTCTGACATTAAATCTGATACCTGCACCATCTAGTATTCGAATATACTTGGCCAAAAGTCTCTTTGTAGGAGCTATATGTGCCAAACTCCTCATAGATTTTCTACTCAATGCATTAGCCACCACATTGGCTTATCCAGGATGATACAAAATAGAACAGTCATAGTCCTTGAGTAGTTCCATCCACCGACACTACCAAAGATTTAGATCTCTCTGCTGAAAGATATACTTCAGACTTTTATGGTCAGTATAATTCTCACATGTTTCGCCGTATAGGTAATGCCTCCAAAGTTTTAGAGCAAATACCACTGCAGCCATCTCCAAATCATGTGTAGGATAGTTTTGCTTGTACTTTTTCAATTGTCACAAAGCATAAGCTATAATGCAACCATTTTGCATGAGAACACATCCTAATCCCACCCTCGAGGCGTCACAGAATACTGTAAATCCTCCAGAACCTGATGGTAAGGCTAATATTAGTGCAGTTGTCAGACACGTTTTGAGTTTCTGAAAGCTCTGCTCACATTTCTTTGTCCACTGAAACTTTGCATTTTTTGTGTTAGCTTAGTCAACGGAGCTGCTATTTTGGAGAAATCCTGCAAAAAATGCCCGTAATAGCTTATTAAGCCTAAACAGCTGCGAATCTCTGTGGGAGAAGTAGGTCTGGGCCATTTCTGCACAACTTCTGTCTTCTTAGGATCTACCATAATTCCATCTTTGGATACAACATGCCCCAGAAATGCTACCGAGTCTAGCCAAAATTCACACTTCGAGAACTTAGCATAAAGCCGATGTTCTTGCAATGTCTGCAACACAGTCCTGAGATGATCCTCGTGTTCTCCTTGTCTACGAGAATATATCAGGATATCATCAATAAATACTATTACGAATCTATCCAGAAACGGCTTGAGCACCCTATTGATTAAATCCATGAATGCAGCTGGAGCATTAGTCAGTCCGAAAGGCATCACAAGAAACTCATAGTGCCATATCGAGTTCTAAAAGCAGTATTAGAAATATCTTCATCTTTGATTCTAAGTTGATGATAACCAAAACGGAGGTCAATATTTGAAAAGTGGGCAACTCCTTGTAACTGATCAAACATGCCATCTATACGAGGCAAAGGATATTTGTTGCCTATTGTTATCTTGTTCAACTGCCTGTAGTCAATGCACATTCTCAGGGATCCATATTTCTTCTATATGAACAGTATTGGTGCACCTCATGGAGATATACTCGGTTGGATGAAACCCTTATCTAACAAATCCTGCAGTTGTTGTTTTAGCTCCTTCAACTCTGCTGGTGCCATCCGATATGGCGGTATTGATATGGGTTGTGTGTGTGATGACCCAAAGGGTTATTTTATGAATTAAAACCCTATGTCGGGCTCATTATCCTTACAAAGATTAATTTTTAATTACCTCGACTTGCGTACGCAGTCCGAACGCGAAACTGGAAAGCTTTTATGTGAAAATATATGAAATAATAAATTTTGAGAGTTAAATTTGATTTTAGTTGAACTTGGTCAACAGTTTAAGTAAACATACCCGGATATATATTCCGACGATCCCGGGAGGTCCGTAGTAAAATATGGGGCTTGGGCGTATGCTCGGAATGGAATTCCGAGGTCCCTAGCCATAGAAATCAATATTTGAAGAAATTATTTTTGCTGGATTATTAAGGAAATAAAGAAATGAACTAATGTGTGAAATCGTTGGCATCCGGCCCGTATTTTGGTTTTGGAGCCCGATATAGGTTTGTTATGGCATTTAAGTCCTATCTGTGAAATTTGGTGAGAATCAAAATTTATTTGACGTGATTCGGACGCCCGATTGAGAAATTGTGTTTATGAAGTGTTCTTGAGGAAAATCATGAGTTTGAGGTTAAATTGGTAGTTTTTGATGTTATTTTGATGATTTGATTGCACGAGCAAGTTCTTATGATATTTTTAGACTTGCGTGCATGTTTGGTTTGGAGCCCCGAGGGCTCAGGTGAGTTTTGGATAGGCCACGAAGTGATTAGAACTTAAGAAAACTCAATTGTGCATCTGGTGTTTTGCACAGGCCTCTAATGCGAGATCAGGCTTCGCAAATGCGAAGTCTGCCGGCTTGGTAAATGCGACTATATTGTCGCAAATGTGAAGAAGGCCTGGGAAGGCCAACCTCGCAAATGCGAACCTTTGGCCGGAATTTGCGAAGGCCCCATATGTCACAAATGCGACATATATGTCGCAAAATCGAAGGCAGCAGTATTTCAAAGGGTTCGCAATTGCAAACCCCTTATCGCAATTGTGATAACTGCAGCCTGTAAAGTCAGATTCTAGACGGGATTTTCACCCATTTTTCAATTCTCTAGAACCTTAAACCTTCATAGGCGATTTTCCAAAGACCCAAACTTCTCCAAATCATTGGTAAGTGATATCTAACTAATTCCTTTCAATCTGTAATAACTTTTTACAAGATTTCATCATAGAATCTAGAGTTTTCATGGTAAAAATTGGGATTTATGGGTAGAGCTTAGGAATTTCGAAAATTGGGAATTTAGACCTCGAATTGAGGTTGGATTCCAAAACGATATATCCGGGCTCGGGGGAGAATGGGTAAACACGCTTTGGTCCGAACCTCAAGTTTAGACCAAGCGGACCCGGGGTCGATTTTTGTCTTTTGATAGGAAAACCATGATTTTTCATTAAAGTTAATGCCTTTGGCAATAATTAATGATATTGAACCAATTGTGATTAGATTCAAGCGGGTTAGAGGCAAATTCTAAAGGAAAAGTTGTGCTTGAGCAGTGAATTGCTTGTGAAATTGAGGTAAATGTTTGATTTAACCTTGGCTTGAGGGAATAGGAATCCCCAACTTAAATGCTATGTGAAGTTGCATGTGTGTGGTGTATAGGTGAGGTGACGAGTATCTATGCACCACCAAACTATCTGTTGAACATGATCCCTTCCCTGCTCCCAATTTGTTTGATTCCTGGCTTAATTGTTTTCATGATTTTGATGCCTCCATGTCCACTTGTTTTCGTCAACTGGTTGTTAAATATTGTTTCACGTATTTGGAAGTGTTAGTTGATCCCTTGGAATCATTGTGGTATAAAAGGGTTGAGCTGGTTGGCAATGTTTTACGATACACACGGTTGGTTTCATTGTGAAATGATAATTGATGGAGTTCATGAATAGTCTTTCTACTTACAATTGTTGAAACATAAATATTGTGAAAATCTTTGGACTAAATTGTGAAATATTTTTATAAATAAAGAGATGTGGTTGTCTGGTGGGAGCGGGTTGCACGCAACAACGAGGAGTAATAAGGGAGGACAGGTAGGATCGGGTTGCACGCCGCAACAAGAGAAATAAAGATGATAAATATAGGGGTGAACAATGAGGGTGGACAGGTGGGAGCGGGTTGCGCGTCGCAACAAGGAGCAATAGGGGAGGATATTCATGTTTTACTGATTTTAAACACAAAGACTGGAATACTCACTATTTTATTGTTGTCATTTCATATTCTGCATTTATGGTTCTTTTAAATTGAAACTTGGAGATTTTCGTGAGGATTGGTTAGAGCTGAGATTTGGAAAAGTTAACCGAGTTGTTTTGATTATTTGTTGCAAGTACTGTTTAATTGTTATTATTCCCTTATTTATTTATTATGCATTTTATCCAGGTTATGTTATAAATGTCCCGTCGTAGCCTCGTCACTACTTCGTCGAGGTTAGGCTCGGCACTTACCAGTACATGGGGTCAGTTGTACTGATACTGCACTCTACACTTCTTGTGCGGATCCAGGTACCGGCCAGAGCTAGGTGAAAGTAGTAGTTGATATCATTCACACGGAGACACGAAGTAGATCTACTGGCGTCCGCGGATTCCTGGAGTCTTCTCCCTATTAGTTATTTACTGTTTTATTTCATTCAAAACAGACATATGTTTTCTTTCAGCCAAATATTTGTAGTATTCTTTAGTAGTTCATGAATTGTGACACCAGACCCTGGGTGGTTATATAGTTAGTGTTAGCTCGTGGTTCGTTTCATCTTATCGAATATTATTCCTAATTGCATTTAGTGGAAAGTATTAGATTTGTTTTTTATTATAAATTATTCTATTGTGTTTCAGTAAACTTTTAAAAGAAAAGGTTAGTTAAGTTCTAGCATTGGCTTGCCTAGCAAGTATGGTGTTAGGCGCCATCACGATCCCGAGGGTTTGGAATTTGGGTCGTGACAGTGTGTCATGTCACGCCCTGAACCTGGGGACAAGACCGGCACCGATGACTCACCTATCTTTGCGTACTAACTTGCGACTAAGGGACTCTGAACATATAATGTTATACTTTGTCCATGGGCCACATTGCAAGACAATTTGCAAACGCTGACTAAACATCAATATAAAGCTGGGCCGACAAGGCCGTCATAACTACTACAGCTGGAAAACCAACAAAATATACATACAAAGCTTACAAGCCCAACATACTGCACTAACTGATAGGATATGTTTACAAGCCTCTATTGATGGATGTGTTGTGATCGGAACAGAGCCCCGACCTATCCATAACATATATATACATTTATACACAAGATGTACATAAAACTCTAGACCCAGCAACTTCAAAGGACGCGGAGCATACCTATCAAGATGAACTCGGGAAACACCTACTGAGGAGGTCTACTCGTCTGTCTGTCTGAATCTGCACGCATGAAATACAGCGTCCCCGACAAAAGGGACGTCAGTATGAAATA
Source organism: Nicotiana knightiana (assembly GCA_005239525.1). NCBI lineage: Eukaryota > Viridiplantae > Streptophyta > Magnoliopsida > Solanales > Solanaceae > Nicotiana > Nicotiana knightiana. Next base: position 51,743 of record ML384798.1, read on the forward strand.
ATGTACCGAGTATGTTAGGCAACATGATAACTGAAAGCTGAAACTGAACTGATAATATAATAACTGAAAGTAGCTGGGATTCAAAGATAATCTGAAGATATGCTTACATGTTGATATTGACTCAACTCTCTCAATATAGTAAGTAAAATAGTTGTCCGGCCTTATATGGCTCGGTATATATAACTGTTATGCCATAGTAGGCTCGCTCATAGGCGCTCGGCCATACTAGGCTCTATATCTCGACCATTTTGGGCTCGCTCATAAGCACTCGGCTACAGTAGGCTCGGTATATAACTTACCATCTGATCAGAGGTTGTCCAATAGGAGCCATCTGACCGATTATAGCTCAATGGTGGTGAAAATATTGTGATGCTGTATATATATATATATATATATATATATATACAGCATCACAATATTTTCACCACCATTGAGCTATAATCGGTCAGATGGCTCCTATTGGACAACCTCTGATCAGATGGTAAGTTATATACCGAGCCTACTGTAGCCGAGTGCTTATGAGCGAGCCCAAAATGGTCGAGATATAGAGCCTAGTATGGCCGAGCGCCTATGAGCGAGCCTACTATGGCATAACAGTTATATATACCGAGCCATATAAGGCCGGACAACTATTTTACTTACTATATTGAGAGAGTTGAGTCAATATCAACATGTAAGCATATCTTCAGATTATCTTTGAATCCCAGCTACTTTCAGTTATTATATTATCAGTTCAGTTTCAGCTTTCAGTTATCATGTTGCCTAACATACTCGGTACATTATTTCATACTGACGTCCCTTTTGTCGGGGACGCTGTATTTCATGCGTGCAGATTCAGACAGACAGACGAGTAGACCTCCTCAGTAGGTGTTTCCCGAGTTCATCTTGATAGGTATGCTCCGCGTCCTTTGAAGTTGCTGGGTCTAGAGTTTTATGTACATCTTGTGTATAAATGTATATATATGTTATGGATAGGTCGGGGCTCTGTTCCGATCACAACACATCCATCAATAGAGGCTTGTAAACATATCCTATCAGTTAGTGCAGTATGTTGGGCTTGTAAGCTTTGTATGTATATTTTGTTGGTTTTCCAGCTGTAGTAGTTATGACGGCCTTGTCGGCCCAGCTTTATATTGATGTTTAGTCAGCGTTTGCAAATTGTCTTGCAATGTGGCCCATGGACAAAGTATAACATTATATGTTCAGAGTCCCTTAGTCGCAAGTTAGTACGCAAAGATAGGTGAGTCATCGGTGCCGGTCTTGTCCCCAGGTTCAGGGCGTGACATGACACACTGTCACGACCCAAATTCCAAACCCTCGGGATCGTGATGGCGCCTAACACCATACTTGCTAGGCAAGCCAATGCTAGAACTTAACTAACCTTTTCTTTTAAAAGTTTACTGAAACACAATAGAATAATTTATAATAAAAAACAAATCTAATACTTTCCACTAAATGCAATTAGGAATAATATTCGATAAGATGAAACGAACCACGAGCTAACACTAACTATATAACCACCCAGGGTCTGGTGTCACAATTCATGAACTACTAAAGAATACTACAAATATTTGGCTGAAAGAAAACATATGTCTGTTTTGAATGAAATAAAACAGTAAATAACTAATAGGGAGAAGACTCCAGGAATCCGCGGACGCCAGTAGATCTACTTCGTGTCTCCGTGTGAATGATATCAACTACTACTTTCACCTAGCTCTGGCCGGTACCTGGATCCGCACAAGAAGTGTAGAGTGCAGTATCAGTACAACTGACCCCATGTACTGGTAAGTGCCGAGCCTAACCTCGACGAAGTAGTGACGAGGCTACGACGGGACATTTATAACATAACCTGGATAAAATGCATAATAAATAAATAAGGGAATAATAACAATTAAACAGTACTTGCAACAAATAATCAAAACAACTCGGTTAACTTTTCCAAATCTCAGCTCTAACCAATCCTCACGAAAATCTCCAAGTTNTTAAATATAAAGTCCCGATAAGGGAGAATACTATAACTTATGAAACTAGGATAACGTATATAAATTCGGGAGTATGAACTTCCCTTTATGCCTCGTTATCAAACACATGTAATTACGAGATCATGCCAAAATGAAGGAAGGGCTTAGACTTAACATACCTGAGCCGATTCTTTTAACAATTCCTGTAACACCCGTCTTTTGTGATAAAACACGTAACGACGAATCGAATTAGAGAAAAATCCGTATGATATTCTTGAGAAAGATTGCACCGTACTCCCTTAGAATCGGAATTCCCTTTGCTATTACCTTATGAAGTCTCGTATGAATTTATTGTAGCTTCATCCATAAGTTAACAAATTTTAGCATCCCACTTTAAAACTCATGAACAATATTACTAATTAAGAATGGGACTTTGCTTACTATAAGAATAGGGGTCCACAAATATCGTTCAATCTTTTGCCTTCAAAAATGAGATAAGTTGGTACATATATTCTTAAGTCTTCCCACCTAAATACACTTTAATGCTTAACAAGCATGCTTATTCCTAAAATGTGACACCGCCTCCTTCATACACATTAGTCATACTTTAATTGTCTTGGTCCCATGTGGACAAACAAACTCTTACACTTATCCACTTAAATCAATAATTAACAATTTACCCACATAATTAAGAATTATCTCATATTACTTAAAATAGTACTCACTTTTAATGCACCTTATACACCTTACTATCATGGTCATGTGGTACCTTATATGGTACTAGTCCATAAATACCGGGTATTATAGCTCGGACCGCATTATATCCCAAAAGGTCAAACTTCGACGAAATTCATTTTCTTCGATTTTCTTACCCTCTCACCTTCACGAATTTACTCATCACTTGTTGAGATAGCATAATGCTTATAATCCCAAAATAATCTCTTTCCCGAACTTACGTCGATTAACTTATGACAAAACTTCAACGTATGAAAATGCGGGATGTGACATCTCATTTCCGAGCTTATATCAATTTACTTATGGCGTACTTTCATGTAAGAAAACATGGGGTGTAACATGTTAGGTGGCAAATCAATACCAAAATCTATTTCAGGTATGTGAATCCTCAAGAAATACATCAAAGAATTCTCTCACTGCTGGTACATTTTCTATAATAACTGTTTCCTTTCTTGTGTCATTTACAAGAGACCCAATCAACCTTTCTTCAAAAGTCGTTGAGCTTTCATAAAACATATAACTTTGCAAATCTCTGGAACCTGACCCCCTTTTAGAACAAAACTGGGTTCATTTGGTATCTCAAACTTGACTATCTTTGCATGACAATCGAAGATAGAATAGCAAGAAGATAACCAATCCATTCCCATCATCATGTCAAAGTCAATCATATCAAGTTCAATAAGTTCAGCTAGAGTATCTCTACCCTCAACCTGAATCTGACAAGCACGATACACATATTCAGCTAATAGAGACTCTCCCAACTAGAAAAGGGTCATTCAACAGCTCAGGCTATCTACTAAACCTCAAAGCAAAGTACGAGGACACATAGGAGTGAGTAGATCCCGGATCAATCAACACAATTGCATCAAATGAACATACAGAAAAAATACCTGTAACCACAATGTTCGAGGAATGAGAATCCTGTCTAGTAAATGCAAAAACTCTCGTCTGACCTCTACCATCATTCCCTTATCCTTGATTCACAGTAGCACGGTCTCCAGCACCTCGACCTCTATTTCTTGTACTTGTAGCACCTAAAGTATTACGAGTAGTCTGAGTAGGTGCAACTGACTGAATAGAAGCTTGGTTGAAATTTCTCGGAGGCTGAGGGCAATCCCTCAAGGTGATGTCCCAACTGGCCACACTGAAATCACTCTCCGGTTAGAACACAACATTGGCCCAAATGTGATCTACCACAGGTCTGGCAGACTGAAATAATGGCATATATCTGCTCAGAATTACGATGTCCAGATGATGATGGTCCCCTAGTACCCTATCTATAATGTGATCTGTATGTGGACTGCGAAGACAAGTGTGTCCCTGTTTGAGAACCCTGTTGTTGTTGTCCCTGATTTCTTGCTCTTTGATTTTCACTAAAACCGCCACTGAAAGACCCTCCTGTCTTGGCCTTCTTTCGTAAATCACTAGTTGCACGCTCATCACGTCCATTATTTTCAATCTTTCTAGCAAGGTCGACTGCAGCAGAGTAGGATAAAGTCTTCATTTGTGGGGATACTATTGTATATAGACGACCAACCAGTCCATTAATAAACCTATAAACTCGAGTTTCTTCAGTAGGCACTAAGTAAGGAGCATATCTAGCCAGCTTAAAAAACTTGGTGTTATGTGTTGACACATCCATATCTGGAGTCTGAACTAACCTCTTAAAGTCTCTAGCATATTTTTGCATCAGGCTGTTTGGAAGAAAATGATCCATGAACAGCTTACTGAACTTGTCCCATGCCAGTGGTGCTGCTCCTGCTAGCCTTCCTAACAATACAGTTTCATACCATGTGTTGGCCATATCCTCTAGTTTGTATGCTGCGAGCTCCACGTCTCTCTCACTAGAACATACTAGAGCATGTAATGCCTTGATTGTCCCATCCAAGAATCTTTGAGGATCTGCTGAATTATCAAAGCCTGTGAATTTTGATGATTTCAATTTTAGGAACTCTTTTAGGATACTTCCTTATTCCCGAAAGTCTGAGTCTATGCAGGGGCTTGTGTCTATAAAGCAGCCAAACTTCCACCCTGAGTAGGCACCAATGCCTCTAACGCATTCAATAACCTTGCCACTGCATCTGCAGGTAAGGCAACAGTAGGTACAACAATTGGCACTAGTGGTGGAGCGTCCTGAACTCCTTGCCCTTACACTTTATCTGGCATAGCATCTTGGGGTTGACCCATGTTCCCAACTTCAGGTTGAGGAGCAATCCGTCTTCTAGTTTGATGAACCCCAACTTGACCGCCACCCCGGGTAGTACCACGTCCAGCACTACATCTAGCAGATGAGGGTTTGCGTATCCTAGCCATCTGCGAAAAAAATACTCCAATATCAATCTCAAGTTATCTCAACATACGATCAAGGAATGAAAGAAGGGAAAACATTCCTAGATGTTCAGTATCCTCAAGATCATAAGTATGGGCACCTACATACCCATGAACACGACTCTACTAGACACTCCTCCATGACTTGGGACTTAAAGCCTAAGCTCTGATACCAACTTTGTCACGACCCAATTTAGGATCATGACGGGAACTTAGGAGCAAGTGCCCCCCAAGTAAGCCTCATCTATATTTTACAAAAAATCGGACAGAGTTTTCCCTGTTTTTGGACTACCCCTAAAAATTTTCCTATCTCAAATCAGCAACCAAACATCCTAATATCCATTCAAACGACAATGACTTTATCAATTAACCAAAATAAATATCTACCATTAATAATCCACCCACTAACAACTAGAAATACTACTTTATCTCCAACTTTGATAAAAATGAGTGATACTCAACATAAGTCTATAATAACAAAAGAATACTCAAGACTCTAAAAAAATGACAATGAAGCGACTCTGACAATTCAAATAAAAGACCATAACAATAATTAAAATCTCCGCCCACGTGAACAAGTGTAAGGCTCACCAAGAACTATCAACCTGTGCACTCTAATTAACAAAATCCTCGACCGCGTCAACTGCTGTCTCTGTAAAAAAATTAGCGGGGAATGAGTCGCTAGCTCAGTGAGTAATAACACTTAACCACAACCGTCTTTATTGGGGACAAGTAAAAAACATGCTAGTATATTAAACATAAAATATCATAAGAATGCCCTTTCAGAAACAATAAATAATTTTCAGTCTCATCATATTTTTTCTTGTAATATAATACAATTAACAATTCAGTAATAAGCTCGGTAACCACTATATAATATCAATATTCACATTTGGGAGATTTTAATGAACAAATCATGTAATCGGTATAACTGTGGACTTCTTCGCAAGAAGTCAAATATAATTGTAGTCCCTACTCAACGGAAAGAAGTAACCATATGCTAGTTCTATCTTCCCTCTAGCGAGGGTTGTAACGGTAATCTGTAATTATAAGGTGCACCAGGTCTAACGAACCCGGCGTTAGCTACGGGATCCTTCAATGTCTACTCCCATTTATACTTGTCTCTGTAATCCGTATATACTCGTAGAAAATATTTTAAAATAATATAGGGCATTTCGGTTCTTATCAAATCATATGATTTCATTTTGATAAAAGTAAATTCAAGTAACGGTAAAACAGGTCTAGTGACAACGAAAATATTTAAAACAACGGTAATCATCTCAAATAACTATTTCGGTATCATATCGAATATAATACTTATCCCACATGCAACTCAAAATAATTGGTAACATATTCATATTAAAAATCATGTGTAAATCATGCAAGTTGTGAAAACACAAATTGCGGTAAGATTACTACTCACAATACTCGTATTGAGATACCAAACACTTCATCTCGAGCAATCCGTAAAACTTCCCCCGATCAATCTATAATCACATCATATCAATCTCGTGTCAATTTTCTAGTTTAAACTAATTCATAATTAATTTAAAATAAAAATTAATTCCCAAGCATCGGGGTTCATGTTTGAGTCTTAATTTGTGGATTTATATTTACTCATAGAACTAGTCCATGATCTATCAATTTCAAACTATTTAGTATACTTTATTCCTCCAAAATTAGGCATATCAGTACTTAAACCAAACCTTTATAGCCTTACTGTTCATAGTAATTATTTATTTATTTATTTAAACAAAAAACTGATATTGAGTTCTTTTGTACTACATGAAATCACGTAGATGTAGTGAAATAATTCAACTGATAAGAAGAAGGTTAACTTCTTGAGCTGAAGGAGAACTTTATACTTTCAATTTCAACCCCCAGTTCTTCTTAAAGCCTTTGTCCAAAGCTTTCTTCTTCCTCCTCTCTTTTCTTCTTTTCGCTTTCTTTCCTTCTCTGCTTTTGTATTTTTTTTCAAGATGGTATTAGAGCCACTCTTGTGTCAGTCTTGCTGATGGCGGGTCAGAGTTCAACTTAGTTTAAAGAAATCCCGGTTAGGCGAGGCAAACCTCAGTGCTGAGTCTAGGCAAATCCCATGCGGTGGGGCAAACCTCAGCGAGGACCTTGAGTCCATAAGAGGGGGTGTATGTAACACCCCAGGCTTTAGACAAAGTCCCACATCGGCAAAATACAAGAAGGATGCGAGGTATTCATGAATGCAACAACTATTATTTGTGTTTTCTACAGTTAAATGATATATTTTGGTGGTTTTTATCTTCTGTGATATATTGTCGTAGTTAAATTATATTTAACTTTGGTACATCAAAACGAAAGTTGGACCGAATGTCCATAAGTGAAATTATCCGTAAAAATTGCACGGGGCGCCCTATTTGGTCGCCCCTTTTTAACCAGTAATCGATTTGTTTTTCTATTTTCACCCGTACCCATTTTTTTGTTAAAAGACTCTTAAAAAGACAATTTTGCCCTTTTTATTAATAGACTACTTTCTCTTCAAGTAAACCCCAGTCCTCTACTGTGCAAATACTCTCTCTCTCTCCTGTTCTTCGCGTTGTCTCTGAAATCAAACGATTTTCGTCATTCTTTTTTGATTTTTCAACAGTTTGTTCCCCAACAATATTACGTATAATCACAGGTACATTGCATTAACTTTCTGGGTTTTATTTTATTATTAATTTTTACGATTTAATTTTTGGTTTTTGTTTTTATAGTCATGTTAGTTGAATCGATACTTTCTTAGGGTTTAGTTTGATTAGTGCATTAGTTTTACTTTTACTATTGTGTTTTTATTTTTTATTTTTGAACGTGCGTTTGTGTTTTTGATGAACATTCTATAAATTCTTCAGTGATTTTTGGAGACGTCGAAAATTTTAAAAATTTTCAGAGTTAAATAGATGATATTATCATGTATACCTTAATTTTAGGGAGCTGAAGTTTTGTTTTATGTTTTGTGTTATTTTTATGAACTTCAACATTAATTTTGGAGTTTAATTTGTGTTTTTTGAAGTTTATAATAATTCAAGGATACCCTAATTTTGGGAGCTGAAGTTTTTATTTTTGTGTTTAATTATTGGTGTTAAATTTGTGTTTTTCTGAAGTTTTTATTTTGTAACTGGTGAACTTCAGCATTTTTAGGGAGGTGCCGTGTTGTTTTGTTTTTGGTGAACTTCAGCATTTAGGAGTTGAAGTTTTTATTTTTGTTTTGGTGAACTTCAACATTTAGGAGCTGACGTTTTTGTTTTATATTTGCTGAGTTTCAGTCTTCTTAGAGCTGAAGTTTTTAATTGATTTTTTTATAATGTTCTGACGTTATTTTTGCTATCTTTTACTTTCTTTGAACAGATGGCATCTACAAATCCTAAAGCACCTACAAATCCTAAAGCACCTAAAGATCCTAAAGCAGCTAAAGCATCTAAACAACGTAGAATATCAAAAGGTCCTTCATTCCCTGTTGCTCCACCTACAAGACCAGGGGATAGATATTTTGAGTTTCGAGATTGGTTTAAATGTCGTGCTTACTGGAAGAGGAACCACAATTTGAAGTGTTTAATCACAACTTTCTTGACTCCTGCACAACAAGATAAACTCAATAATGGTATATTTCGGTATATTTTGGCTATGGAGCACTTCAAATGCAGCATGAAGTTGGTTCATTGTTTGTGTCTTTCTCGAATATTCACAAATGATCAAGACTCCATTAGTTTCAGGATTTTTGGGCGTGATGTATCGTTCACCCTTGATGTAATGACCCGACCGGTCGTTTTGAGCTCTAGTGCGTCGTTCAGCGGTTTGAGGCCGTGAGCGGCTCCGTTTAAGGTATTATGACTTGTAGGCGTGGTTGGAACTAAATTCCGGGGAGTTTAGAGTTGATTTGGAAAGAAAATTCTCCTTTCAGAAGCCTTAAGTTAGAAGAATCAACTAAGATTGGGATTTTGAGTAAACGACCTCCGAATCAGGGTTTGAAGGTTTCGTCAGGTTCTTATGATGATTTCGGACTTAGGCGTATCTCCGGATCGGGTTTTGGGTAACCCGAGAGCGTTTCAGCGTATAATGTGGAAGTCAACATTTTTGAAGGAATTTCCTAAGTTGGACTGGAAGCGCATTTCAGTGATGTTGATGTTCTTTTAGGATTCCTAGTATGGGAATAGCTTCATATGGTGATTCCGGAGTTGGGAGCGCAATCGGAAATGAATTCGGATGTCCGGAGGTCATTTTGGAGTCATTTGGCTAAAGATAGAAATTTGAAGGTTTTTGAGAAATCCGACCGGAAGCGAAAATTTTGATATCGGGGTCAGAATGTAATTTCAAAAATTGGAGAAGGTCCGTAATGTCGAATATGACTTGTGTACAAAATCTGAGGTCAATCGGACGTGATTTGATAGGTTTCGACGTCGGACGTTGAAGTTGGAATTTCTAAGTTCATAAAGTTTGAATTTTAGTGCGATTCGTGATTTCAGAATTGTTTGATGTGATTTTGAGGCTCGGCTAAGTCCGTGTGAGGTTATGGGACTGATTCGTGTGATTGGACGGGGTCCCGAGGGCCTCGGGTGTGTTTCGGGGTGGTTCCGGGTTGTTTTCAAGTGTTTTGTGTTGCTGTCTTTCTGGTGTTTTGGGGGTTCAGTGTGATCGTTGTCCTTGTGGTGCGATTGCGGAGAAGGATGTATGCAATTGCACAGAGCAGGATTTTGGGAGCTGTGGCATTGGTCTATGCAATCACAGCTATTGTTGTGCGATAGCACAGAGTAAAAATATAAGGCTTATGTTTTGGCTTGTGCGATCGCAACTGGTACTGTGCGATTGCACAGGGTGTTCTGGGCAGCATACTTGGCCTGTGCGATCGCGGCTAATTGTGTGCGATCTCATAGAAGGTTTTCCTGGCAATGTTCAATTTAAAATGGATTTTTGCCATTTCTCTCATATATCTCTCATGGTTGGGGCGATTTTGGAGGATTTCAAAGGATGATTTTCATCAAGCATCAAGAGGTAAGTGATTCCTTCTATTTTCCAAGTCAATTCAAGGTTTATACATGGAATTAGACATGAAAATTGTGGGAAAAATTGAAAATTTTGAAGAAAATCTAGAAATTTGGCAATTTGGATTTTAGCCACGAATTGAGCATGAATATTTGAGTAAGTAGTATATTTGAACTAGTAAAGTTATGGGTAGAATGTATCTTCGAGAAATTTCGGGTTCCGAGCAGGTGGGCCCGAGGGTATTTTGGTCATTTCACCGAGCGGGGTTGGGAAATTTTATAATTTGGAATTGTTGCAAATATTAGTGTATATTTTCATTGGTTTGCCGTTATTTGGATATTTTTGAGGCGTTGTGCGTCCGTTGGAGTCGTCGGAAGGGCTTGGAAGCCGGTATTGGAATTTCGGAGCGAGGTAAGTCTCCTTTCTAACTTTGTGAGGGGGAATTGTCCCCCTAGGTGAATTAATTAAGTACATGCTATTATCTTCAAGGGCTAGGTACGCACGAGGTGACGGGAGTCCGTGCGTAGCTACTATTATGCCTTGTCTGGGTAGACTAGGATCCACTAGCATGCCTTATGTGTTGTACCTGTAATCCTGCCTGTAATACTAAACTGCTAATATAATCGAAATCGTAATTGAATATCTGAAGAAGACTAGAGTTCATTTTCTTAATTATCTAGAAAGAGAATTTATTCCTCCGTGGATAATTGTGTACCTGATAGGGTTGTATTATGGAAATATCATTAAACTTGGAAAATGAGTTTCAAAACAAAGATTTAAGAGCTATATTTCATGTCCCTTTAAAAAGAATTTTACCACTTTCTTGAGAAAACGACTTTCTTGATAAAATGGGGACTTATTATGTGGACATGTGTAACTTCGGGTGTCTGAGTCGCATGTATGATTCACGAGCAGGATGACCCTGTATTTGTGTATATTCATATGAGCACCTGAGTCGCAGGTATAATTCGCGAGCAGGCTAGCCTTAGTATTTTATGTATAACCGCGTCGCATGATCGATTAACAAGCGGGGAAGATAGATGCATCTATGGTTCGGGCCGTGCGCATGATATTTACAGCGTATTTGCGTGATTTATACATGTTTATCGGCATAAGGAAGTTTTAATGGCCAATTATGAGGAAGGAGAATTTATGTGTAAAATGTGAAATAAGTCTGATGTTTCTTATACCGGATTATGATTTAAATTATCAACTGAAATGATGAAGACTTAAAGTGTTAAATGTGGAAGGAGTTGATATTATTTATTCCTGAATTTTAATAAATTGTCTATGACATTCATGCTTAGTGTCTCTCTTGAATATACTAAATTGACCTTTAGCTTATCACTACCTCTCTGAGGTTAGGCGGGCGACTTACTGAGTACACGTTGTTTTTGTAGTCATGCTACACTTGCTGTGCATTTTATTGCACAGGTACTTTCATAGCGATGTGGAGGATTAGAGACTTAGGCGAGATGCATCATCCGGAGGCGATCCGCAGCTGACAGAGTCTCCCTCGTACCGTATTACATTATTTTAAATTTCTTTGTCCGCTTGTATTTCGGACAAGCTTTGTAGAAATTGTAAAATTCTTAGAAATTGCTTATGTACTTGTGATACCGGGTTCTGGGATGTGTTGGGATATATTTGTTAAAATAGGACTATTTAAACCATTGTATTTACTTAACAGATTTTGTTAGTTAATATGTAATAAAGTGAAAGGAAATATTTTTTTTCATAACTGCTAAAACCGAAAATCTATTTCAATTAATTAATGATTGGCTTGCCTGACAATGATGTCCGACACCATCACGACCTTATGGATTTTGGGTCGTGACAACATAGTATCAGAGCGCTAGGTTCTCTTAGGTCTCACGAGTCATGAGCAAGTCTAGTAGAGTCTTGCGGATTGGTACGGAGACGTTTTTACTTATCTTCGAGAGGCTACAGGGGTGTTAGGAGTAATTCCCTTCTTGATTCCTCATCGTGCGATTCGATTCCCTTAAGGATTATGCCTAAGTTTATTCTTACTCAATCTTACGCGTCGTGAAGCTCTTGCTATGAATCAGGAATTTGAGGAATTGAAATGGTGCTACAAATTTAATCCGAGATGTTTCCATGTGTAATTGGTTGGGGGATGTTGTTATGGCCCTGCAGAAGAATGGTATGTTATTTCAGCTTTGTAGTTGTGTTTCTGAGAGCGTTAATGCTATGCTCAGGTAGTGATGATGCTTGCGATTGGTTATCGTGTGATGTCGATATGATGATAGAATGTTTGCCCATATGTTGGGGGTGATGAATGGTTTGAAGGGAGGTCTTCTCAGTGTGTGATTTCGAAATTTTGGTATTTTAGTTCGGCGGAGGAAAGGCATTTGGGTTATGAATGGTCCAGTTGGGGTTAATAAAGTAGTAAGGCTTGGTGTCTTCAAGTGAGGTGGAATATGCACCTGTGACGTGAAGTCGTCGTCATTAATCGAATGGAATGTGTTAAGTTTGTCGGTGCTATGGTTTTTTCGGTTGTATGGGGTCAGAGTATTGAGAAAAAGTATTGAAGAATGCGGTTGGCAGAGAATGGTCCTGAAGTGAGGCTAGGCGGTGGGTCCACTTCTAGGAGGCCAGGTGTAAGAAGTGGAAGTCGAGCAGTCGCAAAGTGGGGGAGCGGCATCATAGCTTGAAATTTGAAGATATTGTCGCGCATTTAATGGATGTCCATGAGGAGCGGACAGGCTAGTAAAGTTGGTAAATGAAGCAGGGCGTATTGAAGTCGCAGAGAGTGTGCATTTCAGCATCGTTGGAAAGTGTCCGCGGGTGATTTCCACAGGTGGGTCATCTCCTGTGAATAGGGTAGCGGTAGCACGGTTGGCAGGTCTCGTTGAGGGGTTCTAGTGGCTATTCGATAGGAGGCAGAATGTGTGAATGATGCTAGAGAATTTGAGTATTTAGGGAGTGCTAGCAAGAGAATTTCGAAGAATTTGGACGGATTGGTTGAGCAAGATCGCGTTATCAAAGGAGAAAGGATCTCGACAGGGTCTAGAGTGGTGCAAGGAGTAGCTTCGGGCTAAGTGGGGGAGTCTCACCATCTGCAGTTGGGTTGTAGGGTTGTCTTCTCATAGGGTTGCGGATTTTCGGTGTGTTGGCAAGTTATTACAGCTAAGGTAAAGGAGTAAGATGGTGATTGTGCGTGGGATTTGATGAATGTGTGTAAAAGTTGGCCCTGTCGGACCATGGTTAGGCTTTGGAAGATTCAAAATTTTTCTTAAGGCATAGGTGAGTTGTCAGGATAGTGACTCGCTTACGTGTTTCATTGAAAAGGGTGTTCCTGTGCTAGGAGAGCCTTGGAGTTGATTGTATTCGGGGCCAGTCAGAGTGGGTGACTCTAAATAGTGGTCCTAGTGAGTTCAAAAGTTAAGAATGCGGCGTTTAAGGGTTTCAAGCAGCAGTATAATCAAGAATAGAGCTTTTGCAGAGTAATTTTTGAGAAAAAGAAGGATGGTTGGAATGTTCTATGATATGTTTCAGCGTGTAGGATAGTATTGGAGGAGTGAGAGAAATGAACTCCGGATTGTAGAAAGACTATCAGGAGGGTATGAGACGGGTTGCAGGATTTAGGAAGCATAGTCTCGTGAATCAAGGTCACTCGGGATGAGTGAGGGTTGAGTTTGCTATGAGTTGAAGGAAGTTGCTATGATTCCTGAGGCAAATAAAGATGATTAAAAGCAAATAGATTGATTAGCCATGGTTGAAATGGCACATTTACGGCAGTGATCGGTTCCTTTGATGTGATTAAGTTATGCAGGTGGTTTGTGCCGGTGTGTGCGAGGCTTGTTGGCCGTCGTAATGAATTTCATGTGGGAGCATTCAAGTATTATGGCCGGTCAGGTGTAGGCGGATCCCGGAAGGGTTATGGTGGTATAGACTACTACTTAAGGATTGGCATGTTGGGTGATTGTGGGAATTCACTCATGTGTTGAGATGATACTCTTGAATTGAGTTAAGTAAAAGGTTTCCGTATGATGAAGTATTCACCCTATGGGTGGTTCAGAAGTTATGATGGAATTCTTGCGCTACCTCATATTGGCATGTTAGGTGCGGTAAGCAGTATGTAACTGGGAGTAAGAACCCAGATTGCAGTTCGGTGTTAATAAGGACGTCATGAGCTCGGAAGAGCAAGAAAAAGTGATTTGAAAGTTCAGAGTAAGCTGGTGTTATTGTTGCTCCCAAACGCACACGCAAGTATACGTGGTCGACAAGTAATATAGGATTGTAAGTCCAGATATCGTACCCACAGGGACTTGTGATTAACTATCAACTAAATTAAACCCAAACAATTAATCTATTCAAGCGAATACTAAAGTATGAATATTTAACTAAAATTAATCTAGAATAGTAAACTATGAAATTAAAGAAACAAATTGGCGAAATTAGACACGAATTCAATAAGAGCCGATATTCTAGAGCTATGGGTTAGCAAACAATCCTGTTGAGTTTTCCACTTAAATCGTCTAATTAATTTATCTGGTTTATTGATTGACGAGGTTAATATTGCTCGTAGCCTTCTCCCGAAGTACAACTCGCCTATTCAAGCTAACCTAACGCCTATATTCCTATGAAATTAGGAGTAATAAGAACGCATTAATAATTCCCGTATAATAACCAAGCAAGGCGATTAGGTATATTCCTATCCTAACCGCAAATCCGCTCCCCTGAAGGGTTAAGATCTTGCTCTACCCAATCTTATATGCAATCTAGAATTCCCTCTCCCGAGTTCAACCCTAGATTCGTAGATAGTANCAATATGATAAAATAATAAGAACAATTCAAGCTTCAAACTACAACGTTCATGTAGCACCCAAAAACTCTAGAACTAATAAACTATGAAATTAAAGGAAGAGAAGAGAAGAAAAACTAGGTAGAAGCCTCCTTCAAGCGTGGTGTGTGTTCCTCCACGTGAATTCCCCTTCAAAGTATGTTAGCTCCCTTCAAAAATAAGCCTAGACTTGCTTTTCTACGTGTTGGGTAGGTTTAGGGCCAAAATAACCGTGTCCCGGGAAAAATAGGTCAAAAAACTCGTCACCGGCACCCTGGCTAGCGCCGGGCGCCCACCAAGGCGCTGCCCCAATTTTGTGTACTGCCTCCAGCGCCAAAGGTAGGGCTGGGCGCTGCCTGTGGCACCCAAAATCGCCACTTTGCCCGATTTTTGCGTTTTCGTCCGTTTTGGCTCAAATTTCGTGCGTTTCGCCCCCGATTGATCCTGAATCATTCCTAAACATAAAAACACTTCAAATTAATATAAATAATCACATTTAACATCTTAAACTCACGAAACAAAAGTAAAACACGAGGAGATATACATAAAAATATATACACTTTAAGCTAAATATCAACACCCCACACTTAGACTCTTGCTCGTCCTCGAGCAATAGGACAATCTACTACCCTTCAACACGTACAAATTTCATTATCACGGAGTATTTTACTTTTCAGTCACACACCTTACCCCTTAACTATGATCGATACCGGCAATCAAGTATGAACATACAAAATTTCACATTCTTTCCCTTCTTTAAACATGCAAGTATAACAATTTAATCAATCATGCCAACAACCTAATTGCAACCACCCAATCTCAAGAGTCAACTTGCAACCACTAAGCCCTCTCAATTCACACACCTTCCCAACAAGAAAGTTTACAACATTACCAATCATTCATAAGATCATGTGCCCTCACCAACAACAAAAAGAGTGAATATANATCTAGTATCAATTAGGACATTTAAGGTTGTAATGCAGGCTAAGGGACGGGTAGGATATATTTAGGAATAGTGACTAATCCTCCTAATAACTTTAATACACTACCATCACAACTCAACACATATTCTTCTCAACAAATTCTCTTGCCACAATTCATATTCAACATAGCCCTTTTTTAATTAAGCACTTCTATATTTTCACTAGCACAAATTAATAAAAATTGGAGGTGTGTATCTTTTTGTACATACTTTTACTATCATTTTTTTCTTTCCTACACACACTCCATACATGAAGATTCAATGGCTAGTGACTTTTGAATACAATTTTTAGTGCACTAACAGGTATTTCCATGGCTCCATTCAAAAGTTAATCCCCAATATCTCACCTTACTTCTTTTAGCGACTAAGTGCCTTGGGAGGAAAAGGTTCAAAAATCTCAATTTAAGAACAAAACAGGAGTACGGCTTGTAATGTGGGTACCAAAGAAAATGTCTAAAGGCTCAAAGGGGATAGCAATGGAAATTTTTAATTCTTATGTGACAAGCACTCCATGATCAAGCAAGAAACTGCCTACGTCATCTCCTAGACTAGCATAACCTACATTTTCCCTTTGGTTAACACACGGGGCAAGTTCTAGACTATATAGGATAGCATAGAAAATCACTAAACCTCACTCACACATTGCACATGACTCAATCACAACGGTTTTATTCAACTCTCAAGTCAAGCAAGCACACAAAATTGAGAGAATTAAGCAATATTACACTATGTAGCATACAAGTCAAACAACTGAGCGAAGGCGTCACAAAATAGGCTATTTATTTTTATCAGGCATCACATGTCAAACCAAATATAAGGGAAAGAAGAATGTATGTCATAACCTAATATGCCGGCATCAAACATCTCATAGGGTATTTCTAAGTTACTCAGTTTCTTCCTAACTACTCTAAAAAAAAAAAATTTAAAGTGCTTGGTTCAAGCTACACCCTTGGAAAAGAACCGGTGCCCAAAGAAAAACCAAGTGATACTCCCTACCTATCCTAAAAAAACAAAAAAACTTTTTGGAATTTTTTTTAATTGGACTTTATCCCTCAAGAAAATTGTCCAACAGATCCATCGTTGGGAAAAGTCCGAGATTTTTTTAAAAAGCAATAATTTTATACAATTACACCTCAGAAAGTAGTTTCCCCACCCTACACTTATGTTATGAATAGTCCTCGATGCATGACCACAAAGAAAAATATTAAAACAAGGGTGAGAAATACTCCTGAGACCCTCTCGGGCCTAGCTCGGACATGATTCTCAAACTTTAGAGTCGGGATGACCCCACACTTAAGCTCAAACATTCCCCTCAGCTTCAACTTTTTGGTACTCAGACTTCCCCTAATCTGCAAAATAAAAAACAACACAAAACTCGACACTAAGAAAATAATGAAAAGATATAGAAGCTGGGTTGCCTCCCAACAAGCGCCTTATTTATAGTCGTGGCACGACTCTGCTGCTTCACCACTTTTCCTTCCACTTTGAGGATATGAATTGCGTCCCCAATTTTGCATCAATTTTTCTGTCACGTTCATGGGGTGGTGGTATAAAAATGAAGGAACCAAACCGTAGGTATCGCATCTTGCACTTCTTGGCCCTTAGGTGAGGGATGTCATTTTGTCTCCTTGGCATCACAAATTTCAGAATATAAACACTTTGTTCCTCATCCATTGACTCCTCTATATGCTCGACTGGATCAATTCCCATGTCACCAACCAAACACAATGTTGAAAAGTGTTTAGAATGAGGTCCAATACGCTCCAATTCAAAAACTGCATTATTTTTGACATCCTCTATTTTATACTCTTCATCAACCTTGACATCATTAATAATTTGGTCGAATATTTGGATTTCCTCTTTCCGCTCCACAAGCTGGCCAGTATCCACAAATATTGATGGTAGGGCATCAGACACCTCAACCTTTTTATTCAATTGAGCCTGCAGGTCATGGATATCTTAGCCAAATTGGTCTATCTCTTGCTTGAGCTCAGTTCTTCCTTCTATCAGTTGCTCTTTCATAGTTGAAAGACCATCACGAAGAAACTTATGAGATTTTATTAGTTGAGCTTGTTCCTCTAGCCAAGATTGACTCATTATATCTGCTTGTTCAAAATTATCTTCTGGTGGGAACTCGCTCTCTTCGTCGAGTTGAGGTTCTTCTTGGAAATTGGCCATTAATTCATCCACTCTAGCCTGGAGTCTTTTGATAGCTAAGGCGTCAAGAACTTGTTGCTCGGCTATCATGTTCTGTTGCTCCGCTGCTTGTCTCATCAATTCTATAATACGAGTCACGTCTTCCATATCCTCCACTTCCTTGCTCCTATCAAACTCATTAACATTATTAGAAACATTACAATAAAAGCTTTGAGAAAGATAATAAGAATTAGGAAAACCATCCCAATGGCCACCTTGACAACCACACACATTACAAAAATTCCGCACATTAGATTGAGATGGACAATATTGCCACATGTGTGGCCCTCCACAATATGGACAAGAATCGTCATAATAAGAATAACCACTATTCGACCAATTATCATTCCAAGTTGCCATGTCAGTAAGATAATAATATATTAAATTAAGATACAAATAAAAAATAAAAAAACTAAAAACTGAAATAGACAAAAGTAAAAAGTCAATCTAGTAGAATAGTTAATTTCTAAGTCCCCGGCAATGGCGCCAAAATTTGTTGCTCCCAAACGCACACGAAATTATACGTGGTCGACAAGTAATATAGGATTGTAAGTCAAGATATCATACCCACAGGGACTTGTGATTATATCAACTAAATTAAACCCAAAAATTAATCTATTCAAGTGAATACTAAAGTATGAATATTTAACTAAAATTAATCTAGAATAGTAAATTATGAAATTAAAGAAACAATTGGCGAAATTAGAGACGAATTCAATGAGATCCGATATTTTAGAGCTATGGGTTAGCTAACAATCCCGTTGAGTTTTCCACCTAAATTGTCTAATTAGTTTATCTAGTCTATTGATTGACGAGNCCAATATGATAATATAATAAGAACAATTCAAGTTTCAAACTACAACGTTCATGTAGCACCCAAAAACTCAAGAACTAATAAACTATGAAATTAAAGGAAGAGAAGAGAAGAGAAGAAAAACTAGGTAGAATCCTCCTTCAAGCGCGGTGTGTGTTCCTCCACGTGAATTCCCCTTCAAAGTATGTTAGCCCCCTTCAAAAATAAGCTTAGACTTGCTTTTATACGTGTTGGGTAGGTTTAGGGCCGAAATAACCGTGTCCCGAGCAAAATAGGTCAAAGAACTCATCACCGGTGCCCTGGCTAGCACCGGACACCCACCAGGGCGCTGCCCCAATTTTTTGTACTGCCTCCAGCGCCACAGATAGGGTTGGGCGGTGCCTGTGGCGCCCAAAATCGCCACTTTGCTCGGTTTTTGCGTTTTCGTCCGTTTTGGCTCAAATTTCGCGTGTTTTACCCTCGATTGATCCCGAATCATTCCTAAATATAAAAACACTTCAAATTAAAATAAATCATCATATTTAACATCTAAAACTCACGAAACAAAAGTAAAACACGAGGCGATATACATAAAAATATATACACTTTAAGCTAAATATCAGTTATCTTCAGTGTCACCTGAGATTTATATTCGGTGGAAGAGGCTTTGTACCCTGATTATGTGTTCTAAATTATTCTTACAACTTAGTATGGCCAGTGGTGGATTGTGGGGTGTTTTTCACGGCTATGATGGTTGTTCTCGCGTATTGTGAGAGAAAGTGGGTTAATGTGGACCCAGGTAAAGCTATTAGCTTAGTTTGGTGCGAGCAAGGTAGACTCGGTATTTGTGGATAGATTTAAATATGACTATGGGCTCCGTATGAGCCAGGCATGTTCATTTCAGTATAGCGCTCCTCAAGGAGGGATGTTGGGATATCAGGTGATTGTTCCGTCTTCGTCAAATTCATGTGATATTATGATTGTGCTGTGTGAGTTGTGAAACGGCTTGATAATTTCTTATGTGTTGAGGTCCCGCGTAGTGATGATGTTATGTAAGCAGGATGGCTCTTGATATCCAGAGTATATATATTATCGCACCTCAGTTGTTCTTGAGTTTTGTAATCATATGGCTTTATCAGTCTCCCCAGGATGGTATTATGCACTTAGCGTGCTTATGATCGATATTCAGAAATTTGTAATAGTGATCACCTCAGCTCCGTGTATATTTCCTTACGTGAATTTTATGTCATTTGGATTGGGTGGCACGCCACCACGGTTATGTTATTTGGATCGGGTGGCACGCCTCCACGGGCATGATATTTGGATCGGGTGGCACGCCGCCACGGTTATGTTATCTGGATCGGGTTGCATGCCGAAACAGTGTGATGATGAGTCAGGTTCCTATATTTATGTCCTTGTGTTTTACTTCCTATTTTCTGAGAGAAGTTCATATCAATTTCGTGAGTTGAATAGTCCATTCCTGAGTCATTTCTTACCTATCATGTTCGAGTTATGGCCTAATGACGCGATGTGGTATCATGTGAGGCTGTTGGCCATGTTTGGGGTGATTTGTTGTCTGAGCAGTTCATACTGGGTGAGACGAGATTTTCGGATCAGGGATCAGTGCGATAAGGTTATGTGAAGTGTATATTAAAGAACAAATACCATTATTCAGGTTCATAATGAAGTGATGATTCTAGTCAAGATGAGGTATTCAAGGATTTGTTAACTCTGCAGTTGGGTATGAATTTCTGCGCATCTCCTCCGTCGTGGTGATATCGTCAGCATTATAGCAGAACGTGTGTATGTATCTTATAAGGTGCATTGAGAGCATCAAATTCGTAGAATTCTGGCTATTAAGGTTCATGAAGCGTCATTGTGGTCAGATGATGGGTTACGCGGTGTATGGTGCTGATTCAGCAAAGGTATGCGGTCATGTTCTGGGACATCGTGTAGTAGTTGATACGGTGTTTATATGTTGGAATTAGTCCTGGCAAGGAATTTCAAGTACTGGAACTAGGTTCTGAGCTTATTATATGGATAAAATAAGAAATCTTCATATTTGATCAAGCTAATGTGCTCAATTGCACGGGCAGGTGCTCGGGGTGTTAAATAGTGATTTCAAGTAACTTGAGATCTAGCGCGTCGTTCAGTGGTTTGAGGTCTTAAGCAGCTCCATTTCAGGTATTATGACTTGTAGGCATGGTTGGAACTGAATTCCGGGGAGTTTAGAGTGGATTTGGAAAGAAAATTCTCCTTTCAGAAGCCTTAAGTTGGAAGAATCAACTAAGATTGGGATTTTGAGTAAACGACCTCTGAATTAGGGTTTGAAGGTTCCAGCAAGTTTGTATGATCATTTTGGACTTGAGCGTATGTCCGGATCGGGTTTTGGATAACCCGGGAGTGTTTCAGTGTATAATGTGGAAGTCAACATTTTTGAAGGAATTTCCTAAGTTGGGCTTGAAGCGCATTTCAGCGATGTTGATGTCCATTTGGGATTTCGAGCATGGGAATAGCTTCGTATGGTGATTATGGAGTTGGGAGCGCGATCGGAAGTGAATTCGGATGTCCGGAGGTCATTTTGGAGTCATTTGGCTAAAGATAGAAATTTGAAGGTTTTTGAGAAATCCGACCGGAGGTGAAAATTTTGATATCGGGGTCGGAATGCAATTCCGGAAGTTGGAGTAGGTCAATGTCGAATATGACTTGTGTGCAAAATTTGAGGTCAATTGGACGTGATTTGATAGGTTTCGGCGTCGGATGTTGATGTTGGAATTTCTAAGTTCATAAAGTTTGAATTTTAAGGCGATTCGTGATTTCGACGCTGTTTGATGTGATTTCAAGGCTCGACTAAATCTGTGTGAGATTATGGGATTGAGTCGTGTGATTGGACGGGGTCCCGAGGGCCTCAGGTGTGTTTCGTGGTGGTTCCGTGTTGTTTTCAAGTGTTTTTGTGCTGCTGTCTTTCTGGTGTTTTTGGGGTGTCACGACCCAAAATTCATAAGGTCGTGATGGCGCCGGATATCATTGTCAGGCAAGCCAAATCATAAACTAATTGAAATAATTTTCTGTTTTAACATTTATGAAAAAGGCATTTCCTTTCACTTTATTACATATTAACTAAATAAAATCTGTCGAGTAACACAATAGTTTGAATATTCCATATTAGCAATTATATCCCGACACATCCCAAAACCCGGTGTCACAAGTACATGAGCAATTTCTATGAATTTATATAATCATCACAAAGCCTTTCAGAAATACAAATTGGACAAGGAAATTTAAAATAAAAATAAATATAGTACGAGGGAGACTCTGTCAGCTGCGGATAGCCTCCGAATGATGCAGCTCGCCTAAGTCTCCGAATCCTCCACATTGATATGAAAGTACCTGTGCAATAAAATGCACAACAAGTGTAGCATAAGTACAGAAACAACGTGTACTCAGTAAGTCGTCCGCCTAACCTCAGAGAGGTAGTGACGAGAGGTCGAATTAGACACTCACTAAGGGCCAGCATATTAATTAACAGTATAAAATGAACACGATAGGCATGTAAAGGTAGTAAAGCAGCATATATATAAGGCACTGAAGTCCAAGTAAAAACTAGAAATAAACAAACGGTTACCACTTTCTCATTATTTTCCAAAATATCTTAAATAAACAATTTCCTCTTTGTTTTCCCCCAAATATCATAAATCCACAATTTCTTCTTTATTTTCCCCCAAATATCTTATCACTTCAAAAATCATGAAAAACATTTAACAATTTAGCATGCTCATACAGGATAAGGACAACCGGCCTGAGCCATCATAATAATCATCTATGTGCACTGCCGAGGGTCGAACGGCCCAAACCATAATATTTTTTTAAATCTCGTTGTGGCGTACGACCCGCTCCCATGAGAGTGGGGGAAATAACACTCCGCTCGTGAAATGTAAATTGCAAAGCGGTCACATGCAGACATGCACAATCAACAATCAACCCCGAATACGTCGGGAACACAAATACTCAAGTAAATGACAGATTTCTCTTTTGAAAACCACAAAATAGTATTTAAACCCTTTTATCGAAATTCACTTGCCCAGTTTTTATAATGTTTAATAAGATAATCTTATCCGGAAACACAATTGCCCGCGAAGGAAATCAATTCTCTTTTTAGATTCTTAAGAAAATAAAGTATAATCTTCTTTAGTCACTCAATTACAATTTCAATTATGTTAGCAGACTAATATTACAGACAAGATCACAGGTACAACAGGTAAGGTATGCTAGTGGGTCCTAGGCTACCCGGACATGGCATAATAGTAGCTACGCACGGACTCCCGTCACCTCGTGCGTACGTAGCCCCCGAAGATAATAGCATATACTTAATTAATTCACCTAGGGGGACAATTCCCCCTCACAAAGTTAGAAAGGAGACTTACCTCGCTCCGAAATTCCATAACCGGCCTCCAAGCCCTTCCGACGACTCAAATCTTTGCACAACGCTCCGAAACTATCCAAACAACGACAACCCAATGAAAATTCATCTTAATACTCACAACAAATTCAAATTATATACTTTCCCAACCCCGCTCAGTGAAATGACCAAAATGCCCTCGGGCCTACGTGCCCGGAATCTGAACTTTCTCTAAAATATACCCTACCCATAGCATTACTAACTCAAATATACAATTTACTCAAATATTCATGCTCAATTCGTGATAGAAATCCAAAATACAAATTTTTAGGTCTTTCCTCCAAAATCCCAATTTTTCTACCTATTTCCATGTCTAATTCATGCATATAATCTTGTATTTAACTTAAAAATGGGAGGAATTTACTTACCTACATTGCATGAAGGAATCCTCTCCTAAAGCTCCTCCAAAATCGACCATAGCAAGGAAGAAGTGAAGAAATGGCCACAAATTCCGTTTTTAAAACACTGGCCAAAAAAACCCTCTATGTGATCGCATGAAAAGCTCTACGGTCGCATAGGCCAACTATGTTGCCCCCAGATTTCCTCCTGTGCGTTCGCATCACATCTCCCGTGCTCGCGTAGGGCAAGTTTCAGATGACCCAAACGCACCCTTGTGCGATCGCACCACTACCCCTGCGGCCGCACAGGGCAATTCCCTGCACCTCAATTATTTTCATTCTGTGCGATTGCAAAACCATCACTGTGATCGCACAAGGCAAAATTCCAGCCCCTCAAATTTTTCATTGCGATCACACACAAGGGACCGCGATCGCATAGCACATCAGATACAACAGAAGACAGCAGCAGCAAAACAGGGAGGAAAATGGTCTAAATTCACCCCGAAACGCACCCGAGGCCCCCGGGACCCTGTCCAAATCCCATGACTCAGTCCCATAACCTCACACAGACTTATTCGAGACTTGAAATCACCTCCAACAACATCGAAATCACGAATCGCAACCCGTTTAAAGCTTAATGATCTTCGAACTTAATCCACATTCGATGCTGAAGCCTATCAAATCACGTCCGATTGACCTCAAATTTTGCACACAAGTCATATTCAATATTAAAAACCTGCTCCAACTTCCAGAATTTCATTCCGACCTTGATATCAAAACTTCCACTTCCAGTCAGATTTCTCGAAAACCTTCAAATTTCTATCTTTAGCCAAATGACTTCAAAATGAACTACGGACATCTAAATTCACTTCGATCGCGCTCCCAACTCCAGAATCACCATGCGAAGCTATTCCCAAACTCGGAATCCCAAACGAACATCAACATCACTGAAACGCGCTTCAAGCCAAACTTAGGAAATTTCTTCAAAAATGCTGACTTCCACAATATGCGCCGAAATACTCCCGGGTTATCCAAAACCCGATTCGGACATACGCCCAAGTCCGAAATCATCATACGAACCTGCTGGAACCTTCAAATCCTGATTCGGAGGTCGTTTACTCAAAATTCCAATCTAAGTTGATTCTTCCAACTTAAGTCTTCTGAAATGAGAATTTGCATGAATAATCAACTCTAAACTTCCCAAAATTCAATTCTGACCACACCTACAAGTCATAATACCTTAAATGAATTTTCTCACGGCCTCAAGTCTCTGAACGATGCGCTAGAGCTCAAAATGATCGGTCGGGTTGTTGTAGGGGGTTCAGTGCGATCGCGCAGAAGGAATTAGAGGGGTTGGTAATTTGGCTTGTGCGATCGCACAAGTATATATGCAATCGCACAGAGGAGGCTTTTGGGGGCTGCTCCATTGGTCTATGCAATCGCAGCTATTGTTGTGCGATCACACAGAGTAAAAATATAAGGCTTATGTTTTGGCTTGTGCGATCGCAGCTGGAACTGTGAGATCGCACAGGGTGTTCTGGGCAGCATACTTGGCCTGTGCAATCACGGCAAATTGTGTGCGATCGCACAGAAGGTTTTCCTGGGCAGTGTTCAATTTAAAATAGATTTTTTCCATTTCTCTCATATATCTCTCATGGTTGGGTCGATTTTGGAGGATTTCAAATGGTGATTTTCATCAAGCATCAAGAGGTAAGTGATTCCTTATCATTTCCAAGTTAATTCAAGGCTTATACATGGAATTAGACATGATAACTGTGGGAAAAATTGAAAATTTTGAAGAAAACGTAGAAATTTGGCAATTTGGATTTTAGCCACGAATTTGTAACGACCCGACCGGTCGTTTTGCGTTATCAGAACCCGTTCCCCTAAATGTAACATCCATACTGTCTTATTATGATTTATGACTTGCAGGGATTGGTGGTCCGGGATTCGGAGGTGTTTAGAGTGCTATAGGAACATTTGGTTCCTTAAGGTTGGCCTTTAAGGCCAAGTTTGACTTAAGCCAACATTTTGGGTAAACGACCTTCGAATCGAGTTTCGTTGGTTCTGGTAGCTTTGTATGATCATTTCGGACATGGGCGTATGTTCGGAATGAGTTTATGATGAACAGGGAGAATTTTGGTGCCCAATATTGAAATAAGAAGTTCCTTAAGTTCCTATTGTGGTTTGGAATGTGTTTTTGTGTTACCGAGGTCCGAACAGAATTCTGAGACCAGGAATAGTTCCGTTAAGTCATTTATGACTTGTCTACAAAATTTGGTTTCATTCCAAGTAGTATAGGTCGGTTCGGCGCGTTGTTAGCAAAGTCTAAAAAACTTAAAGTTCCTAAGTTTGGTTCTTGGGGTTTTGAGGTGTGATTTTGAGATTTAGCGTTGTTTTGAGTGTTCTGAAGGCTCGAGCGAGTCTATATCATGATTTGGGACTTGTTGGTATACTTGGACGGGAGATCGGGTTGGCCTAGGTGCCTCTTAGACACCACACGAGGCCAAAAACCAGCTGAAATAGCTGCTAGTGCACCTATTCTGGTGTGACCGCAGGTGTCACCCCTAGTGGTCTGTCCAATCCTCGCAGGTGCGGACAAGTTCCCCAGGAGCGGAGCCGCAGGTGCGGTCTCCACTCCGCAGGTGCGCGCCCAGGCTCCCCAATGCATTTCTGCAAGTGCGAGCCTTTGCTCGTGGTGCGAGACCGCAGGTGCAGTCCTCGAGCCGCAGGTACAAAAACACTGTTCAGACAGTGTGTTTTTATACACGGGTTTTCAATCACTTTTCTCATTTTCTTCTTCTTCCTTGGGTCGATTTCCACCATTTTATAGGGGAAAATGACTTGGTTATTGAAGGTAAGTAATTCTACTCTAATATTGGCTTCATGCATGAATTCCTGGTTAAGTTTAATCACATAATTAATGAAAAGTCAAGAATTGGATAGTAACCTAGGGCTTTCAATAATTTGAGAATTTACCCGTAAATTAGCTATGGAATCAAGTAAAAATTGTATATTAATGATCCTTAGGCTTTGGGTGAGTGTTTCCTTCGAGAATTATTGGAACCCGAGCATGCGGGCCCGAGGTCGGATTTTAGATTTCTTCAAGAATGGTGAATTTGGCTAAGTAATAGGAGAGTTCCATGTTGTTAATATAAATTAATGTATTTGTATAACATTTGTCTAGTTTCGAGTCCTCGGGTGTAGAGTTCGGAGTTTCGGGCGCGTTCTTGGTCCGGGGAGTAAATTCGATGCAAGGTGAGTCTCCTTTCTAACCTTGTAAAGGGGAATTGTCCCCCTAGTTGATTAAATATTATATGTGATAATTTGTGGGGGCTGCGTACGTACAAAGTGACGAGAGTCTGTACGTAGCTACTATTACTATTATGTCCGGGTAGTTAGGCCCACATCATGCCTTGTGTTTTACTTGATATGAACTATATGCTTAATGAATTAACGTTACATGTTGTTTATTTCCCCGAAGTTAAGGAATTTGAGAAAAACTTGTAAGAATTTTTCATTGAAAAGTATTTTCTTTTAAACGGAATAATGTGTGTGCATGTGACCGCTTCGCAATTTACATTCCATGAGCGGAGTGGGATTTCCCCCACTCATATGAGAACGGTCGGTACGCCACGGCGCATTCAGAGATGCACTTTTGGTATGGACCATTCGATCCTCGGCAGTGCATAGAGAGGTTTAAGAGATGCATTTTTGGTACGGGCCGTTCGATCATCGGCAGTGCATAGATGTGAGTACTTTGTGGAGAGGTTCACTTTTGGTACGGGCCGTTCGATCCTCAGCAGTGCACGGACGTGAATATCTTAGGACTCTGGCCGGTTGTCCTTACCCTACATGCGTATGATTTATTTGTTACTAAATTCATGGATATTGATCTGACAGATATTCGGGGAAAAGTGAAGTGGTAATTGCTTATTTATTCCCAGTATTCTTCCTGGATTTCAGTACCTTACATATATACTTGTTGCTTCACTGTCTTTACATGCCTACCGTTTCCATATATTCTGTTAAATTATACTGTAGGACCTTAGTGAGTGTCATGTCGACCTATCGTCACTACCTCTTCGAGGTTAGGCGGGATACTCACTGGGTACATATATATTTATGTACTCATGCTGTGCTTCTGTACTTAATTGTACAGGTTCTGAGGCTGGTGCTTCTGGTTATCCGACCGGAGCTTTACGTATATTCTGGACCTAACTCCACGGTGAGCTGCCTCCCTTGGCGGTTCTCAGCAGTACTATGGAGTTATCTTTTGTTTATTTTTGTCTACTTCTTTCAGACAGTAGTACAGTTTGTATCATCTTTTGTATATTCTACTAGTTCGCCTGTTGACTTGTGGCACTAGTTCCTAGCACAAACATCGTAGACTCTTTATTTTGGGACTGTATATATTGATTCATGATCATTGTGGCTGTATTTACTTAAGTGGGTTAATGTTTCTGCTTTTATTTAAATGATCTAAGCTTAAATTTTTTTGTAATTTGTGGGGTTGGTATGTCAAATAAGGATAACCTCACTAATAAACAACTGTTGGCTTGCCTGACTCCGGTGTTGGGCGCCATCATGACCTGTGTTGGATTTTGGGTCGTGACAACATGGTATCAGAGCACTAGGTTCACGTAAGTCTCACGAGTCACGGGAAAACCCAGTAGGGTCTTGTGGATCGGTACGGAGGCGTCTGTACTTATCTTCAGGAGGCTATAGGGTGTTAGGAAACCTCTCTTTGTTCTTATTCTATCGTGCAGTCGATGATTTACTAAATTCATTCTTCTATTCTCTCACAGATGGTGAGGACGCGTGCATCTGATGTTCCAGATCCGGGAAGGGCCGCTACCCCTGTTGATAGAGGCCGGGGGAGGGCACCGGCCCGTGGTAGGGGATGAGGGCGTCCCAGAGCTATCCCCCGGTCCCGTCACCAGAGGACCCTATTATAGAGGAGCAGGATGAGGTGCCTCCAGAAGATCCTGCACCAGTAGACTTTATGACGGCACCAGGCTTCCAGGTAGTCATGGGTCGTATGATGAGATTTATGGACACTATGTCCCAGGCTGGTTTATTTCTAGCAGATCCTGCCACATCTCAAGCGAGAGGGGGAGTCCAGACCCCTACTGCCTAGGCTACAGGACAGACAACAGCATTACATCATTCCTCGGGTACACTGCCCGTGGGTGGGGTCCATCCTGTTGCAACGACACCTGAGCCTAGACCAGCTGTGGACGGCGATCCGCAGAAGTTATTGGATAGATGGACCCGATTTCACCCTCCAGTCTTTGGGGGTGAATGAGGCGAGGACGCCCAGGATTTTTTTGATAGGTTCAGGGACAGACTGCACAACATGAGGATACTAGAGTCCCATGGAGTGGATTTCACTACCTTCTAGTTGGAGGGAAGAGCTATTAGGTGGTGGTAGTCCTATATTCTCAGCAGGCCAGCAGATTCTCCTCCTGTCACTTGGGAGCAGTTCACGCAGATGTTTCTGGACAGATATATCTCACCCTCTGAGAGGGGAGAGTTGCGGTATCAGTTTGAGCGGCTAGAGCAGGGGCAAATGTTAGTGACAGATTATGAGGCCATATTTTCAGAGTTGTCTCGCCATGCGCTCATGATACTACCTACTAATGAAGAGAGGGTGCGGAGATTTGTGGCTGGGTTGCACCCAGGTATTAGGGCCACCATGGCCCGAGAAGTGGAGATAGGTACTCCTTATCAGCTCGTGGTAGAGATTGCTCGCAGGATCGAGGGGTACCGGTCGAAGAGTAGGGAGCAGGGATAGTAGGATAAGAGGTCTAGATTCTATGGAGATTTCACAGGTGCCCCAGCTAGGGGCAGGGATCAGTATAGCAGTGGTCAGCCTAGCAGGCCTTTATATTCAGCACTTCCACCACCTCCCCAAGGTATTCCGGTGAGGCCTCATTTCAACGCTATGCCAGAGCGTCCCTACCGTACTCCAGCCATTCAGAGTTCACACAGTGGTTATCCCAGTCATCCGAGATCCTCCGACCCTTACTTCAGTGCTATGCCTGAGGGCTCTCACCGCCATCCGGCCATTCAGGGTGCTTCTTCAGGGCAGCAGACTATGCTACCTGGGAGTTGTTACGAGTGTGAAGAGTCAGGTCATATGAGGAGGCAGTGTCTCAGGTTTTGGGGCAAGGCCGTACAACAGGGTTATCAGCCGATGGGTCTGGCACCAGCAACCCGGCCACCTA
Source organism: Nicotiana knightiana (assembly GCA_005239525.1). Taxonomy (NCBI): domain Eukaryota; kingdom Viridiplantae; phylum Streptophyta; class Magnoliopsida; order Solanales; family Solanaceae; genus Nicotiana; species Nicotiana knightiana. The sequence continues at coordinate 81,564 of ML384798.1, forward strand.
AAGGTGGAGGACAAGTCGTCAGGGGTCGTCCTAGAGGTGGAGTCCAGCCAGGGGGAGGTCAGGAAGCTCATGTTCACTCTGGTGGATCTCAGTCTTCCGGTACCCCAGCTAGATTTTATGCCATTCCGGCTAGATCAGATGCAGTGGCCTCAGATGTTGTATCACATTTATTATTACAGTATGTGGTAGAGAGGCATCGGTGTTATTTGATCTAGGATCCACTTATTCCTCTGTTTCGGTCTTATTTGCTCATTTTTTGGATGTCCCTCGTGATTCCTTGGGTTCACCTATTTATGTGTCCACTCCCGTGGGTGATTCTGTGGTTTTAGACTGGATTTGCCGGTCATGTGTGATTTTATTTTGTGGGTTCGAGACTCGAGCGGATCTCTTATTGCTCGACATGGTTGATTTTGAGATTATTTTAGGCATGGATTGGCTATCTCCTTATCATGTCGTGCTAGATTGCCATGCCAAGACAGTTACTTTAGCCATGCCCGAGTCGCCTAGGCTGGAGTGGAGAGGTTCCTCAATTAGTACAGTCAGCCGGGTTATTTCATTCTTGAAGGCTCGACATATGGTCGAGAAGGGTTGTCTGGCCTATTTTTCTTATGTGCGAGACACCACCGCCGAGTCTCTGACTATTGATTCGGTGCCAGTTGTTCGAGAGTTTGCTGATGTATTTCCTTCGGATCTTCCGGGCATGCCTACGGATCGTGATATTGATTTCTTCATTTATTTAGCTCTAGACACCCAGCCTATATCTATTCCTCCATACAGTATGGCTCCGAAAGAGTTGAAGGAGTTGAAGGAGCAGCTTGAGGAGTTGTTAGCTAAATGGTTCATCAGACTGAGTGTATTGCTGTGGGGTGCTCCAGTTCTATTTGTGAAGAAGAAGGATGGGTCTATGCGGATGTGTATTGATTACCACCAGTTGAACAAGGTTACCATTAAGAACAAGTATCCTTTGCCGCGCATCGATGATTTGTTTGACCAATTGCAGGGTGCTCGCCTATTTTCTAAGATTGATTTGATATCAGGGTATCATCAGTTGAGGATTCGGGCTTCAGATAATCCGAAGACTGCTTTTCATATGAGATATGGCCATTATGAGTTCCTGGTGATGTCCTTTGGTTTGACTAATGCTCCAGTGGCGTTCATGGACTTGATGAATAGAGTGTTCAGGTCGTATATAGATTCCTTTGTCATTGACTTCATTGATGACATTTTGATTTACTCCCGTAGCTTGGGGGAGCACGAGAAGCATCTGAGAGTTGTGCTCCAGACTTTGCGGGAACATAAGCTATATGCTAAGTTCTCCAAGTGTGAGTTTTGGTTGGGTTCCGTGGAATTCTTGGGACATGTGGTATCCGGAGAGGGTATCAAGGTTGATCCTCAGAAGATCGAGGCAATTCAGAGTTGGTCGCGTCCTACTTCAGCTACAGAGATCAGGGGCTTTTTGGGCCTAGCAGGTTATTATCGCTGATTTATGTTAGGGTTCTCTTATATTGCAGCTCCATTTACTAGTTTGACTCAGAAGAGTGCCCCATTTTGATGGCCTGACGAGTGTGAGGCGAGCTTTAGAAGCTCAAGACAGCATTGACCTCAGCACCAGTATTGCCTTCCAGTTTTGGGATGTATACAGTATATTGCGACGCTTCGCGAGTTGACTTAGGGTGTGTATTAATGCAGGAGGGGAGAGTTATTGCTTATGCTTCGCGCCAACTGAAGGTTCATGAGAATAATTACCCTGTGCACGATTTGGAGTTGGTGACGATTGTTCATGCTCTTAAGATTTGGAGGCACTACTTGTATGGAGTGTCCTGTGAGGTTTATACAGACCACCGTAGCTTGCAACACTTGGTCAAGCAGAAGGATCTTAATTCGAGGAAGCACAGATGGCTTAAGTTGTCGAAGGATTATGATATCACCATTCTTTATCACCCGGGAAAGGCAAATGTGGTAGCAGATGCTTTGAGCAGGAAGGCGGAGAGTATGGGTAGCTTGAATTATATTGAAGTAGAGGAGAGACCTTTATCCTTGGACATTCAGTCCTTGTCCAACTGCCTGGTGAGATTAGACCTTTCAGACCCTCGTCGAGTTTTAGTACATGTGGTTGCTCAGTCTTCGTTATTGGGGGAGATTAGGGCCCGACAGTTCTATGATCCGTGCTTAGCAGAGCTTCGGGAGACAGTGGTTCAGGGTAGGGCCAAGGAGGCTACTATTGGCGAGGATGGTTATCTGAGACTTCAGGGCTGCTTATGTGTTCCTAATGTTGATGGCCTGAGGGAGAGGATTCTAGAGGAGGCACACAGTTCTCGGTATTCTATTCATCTTGGTGCTACGAAGATGTATCGTAACTTGAAACAGCATTACTGGTGGAGGCGGATGAAGAAGGACATTATGGAGTATGTGACTAGGTGTCTTAATTTCCATCAGGTGAAGTATGAGCACCAGAGGCCTACTTCAGCAGATGCCCATTCCTGAGTGGAAATGGGAGNTGACTATTGATTCGGTGCCAGTTGTTCGAGAGTTTGCTGATGTATTTCCTTCGGATCTTCCGGGCATGCCTACGGATCGTGATATTGATTTCTTCATTTATTTAGCTCTAGACACCCAGCCTATATCTATTCCTCCATACAGTATGGCTCCGAAAGAGTTGAAGGAGTTGAAGGAGCAGCTTGAGGAGTTGTTAGCTAAATGGTTCATCAGACTGAGTGTATTGCTGTGGGGTGCTCCAGTTCTATTTGTGAAGAAGAAGGATGGGTCTATGCGGATGTGTATTGATNTTGAGAGGTTGGCCCAGATCTACATTCGGTAGATAGTCCGGTTTCATGGTGTTTCGGTGTCCATCATATCATATCGAGGTCCTCATTTCACCTCGTACTTCTGGAGAGCATTGCATAGTGAGATGGGTACCCAGATAGATCTCAGCATGGTATTTCACCCTCAGACTGATGGTCAGTCGGAGCGTACAGTTCAGATATTTGAAGACATGCTCAGATGTGTGATTGACTTTGAAGGTCAGTGGGACCGGTTCTTGCCTTTGGTCGAGTTTGCTTACAATAATAGTTATCAGTCAAGAATTGAGATAGCACCATTTGAGGCTTTGTATGGTCGGCGATGTCGTTCCCCTATCAGGTGGTTTTATCCTGGCGAGGCTAAGTTATATGGCACCGACCTGGTGAGGGATGATTTGGAGAGAGTGAAATTGATTCAGGAGAGGCTCCGCACAGCACAGTCCAGACAGAAGAGTTACGCGGATCAGAGGGCGCGTGATGTACCATTTATGGAGAGAGATAGGTTCATGTTGAAAGTCTCGCCTATGAAGGGTATTATGAGGTTTGGGAAGAAGGGCAAGCTGAGCCCGAGGTTTATATATCCCTTCGAGGTGTTGAGGCGAGTTGGGGAGGTTGCTTATGAGATGGCCTTGCCTCCCAGTTTATTAGTTCATCCAGTTTTTCATGTATCCATGCTCCGGAGGTACCACGCCGACATCTCTCATGTGGTTGATTTCAGCACTATTCAGTTGGATGAGAGGTTGGGCTACGAGGAGGAGCCAATTGCTATTATTGATAGACAGGACCGCCAGTTGAGGTCCAAGAGAGTTTCTACCGTAAGGGTCCACTGGAAGGGCCAACCATTTGAGGAGGCGACCTGGGAGTCCGAGGAGGACATGCGAAGCAGATACCCACATATATTCAGCACTTCAGGTATGATTCTAGACCCGTTCGAGGACGAACGTTTATTTAAGAGGTGGAGAATGTAATGACCCGACCGTTCGTTTTGCGTTATCAAACCCCGTTCCCCTAAATGTAACTTCCCATAGAGGCTTATTATGATTTATGACTTGCGGGGACTGGTGGTTCAGGATTCGGAGGTGTTTAGAGTGCTATAGGAACATTTGGTTCCTTAAGGTTGGCCTTTAAGGCCAAGTTTGACTTTGGTCAACATTTTGGGTAAACGACCGCGGAATCGAGATTCATCTGTTCTGGTAGCTTCGTAATATGTTCGGAATGGGTTTCTAACGACCCGGGAGCGTTTCGGCGCCCAATATTAAAATAAGAAAATCTTTAAGTTCCTATTGTGGTTTGGGACGTGTTTTTGTGTTACCGAGGTCCGAACGGAATTCCGAAACTAGGAATAGCTTCATTATGTCATTTATGACTTGCCTGCAAAGTTTGGTGTCATTCCGAGTAGTATAGGTCGGTTCGGCGTGTTGTTAGCGAAGTCTAGAAAACTTAAAGTTCCTAAGTTTGATTCTTGGGGTTTTGAGGTGTGATTTTGAGTTTTAGCATTGTTTTGGGTGTTTTGAAGGCTCGAGTGAGTCCGTATCATGATTTGCGACTTGTTGGTATACTTGGACGGGGGCTTGGGTGGGCCCAGGTACCTCCCGAACACCACACGAGGCCAAAAACCAGCTGAAGTAGTTGTTGGTGCACCTGTTCTGGTGTGACCGCAGGTGCGGTTGACCAGTCGCAGGTGCGGGACCGCTCCTGCGGTCCTAGCCTCGCAGGTATGACCCCCACTAGTCTGGCCAATTCTCGCAGGTGCAGACAAGTTCCGCAGGAGCGGAGCCGCAGGTGCGGGCCTAGGCTCCCTAATCCATTTTTGCAGGTGCGAGACCGCAGGTGCGAGCCTCGAGCCGCAGGTGCGAAAACACTGTTCAGACAGTGTGTTTTTATACATGGGTTTTAATTCATTTTGCTCATCTTCTTATTCTTCCTTGGGGCGATTTCCACCATTTTAGAGTGGAAAACGACTTGGTTATTGAATGTAAGTAATTCTACTCTAATATTGGCTTCATGCATGAATTCCTAGTTAAGTTTAATCACATAATTAGTGAAAAATCAAGAATTTGGTAGTAACCTAGGGCTTTCGATAATTTGAGAATTTACCCGTAAATTAGCTATGGAATCAAGTAAAAATCGTATATTAATGATCCTCAGGCTTTGGGTGAGTGTTTCCTTCGAGAATTATTGGAACCCGAGCATGCGGGCCCGAGGTCGGATTTTAGATTTCTTCAAGAATGGTGAATTTGGCTAAGTAATAGGAGAATTCCATGCGGTGAATATAAATTAATGTATTTGTATAACATTTGGCTAGTTTCAAGTCCTCGGGTGTAGAGTTCGGAGTTTCGGGCGCGTTCTCGGTCCGGGGGGTAAATTTGACGCAAGGTGAGTCTTCTTTCTAACCTTGTAAGGGGGAATTGTCCCCCTAGGTGATTAAATGCTATATGTGATAATTTGTGGGGCTTGCGTACGTACAAAGTGACGAGAGTTCGTACGTAGCGACTATTACTATTATTTTCGGGTAGTTAGGCCCACATCATGCCTTGTGTTTTACTTGATATGAACTATATGCTTAATGAATTAACGTTACATGTTGCTTATTTTCCCGAAGTTTAGGAATTTAAGAAAAACTTGTAAGAATTGTTCACTGAAAAGTATTCTCTTTTAAACAGAATAATGTGTGTGCATGTGACCGCTTCACAATTTACATTCCGCGAGCAGAATGTGATTTCCCCCACTCTTATGAGAACGGGCCGTATGCTACGGCGGATTGAGAGATGCACTTTTGGTACGGGCCGTTCGATCCTCAGCAGTGCATAGAGAGGTTTGAGAGATGCACTTTTGGTACGGCCCGTTCGATCCTCGGCAGTGCATAGATGTGAGTACTTTGTGGAGAGGTGCACTTTTGATACGGGTGTTTAACCAAAGAATTAGACCCTTTGAATAAATCTTATTTTTAAGATGAATACGGTTACTGATAATCAAGGTAATGGAGAAAAATGAATAATAGACAATATTGCAGAAATATAGAAAATCGAAGTTAATTGTATTCGAGAATCAGCTGCCTTTACAAGTTGTATTCCCCTCCCTTATATAGGAGATTCTTATAACGTACGACTCTTGTTATGGTTACTCATTAATGAATAATTATGACATTAATGAGGCGTTACAAAGGATAACGGTAATTGGGGTTCGGTTACATAACGTTCGAGTAATCAATTGTGGGTCTTTGAATCTGCCTGTAGCTTTGTCTAGATTCATTCTGACCGTGCCTCTCTCCCGTTTTGATCAAGTTGAGTTTCCCGTGGCTGATAACTTTGTGGGTTTACTGAATTGTGCCTCTTTGTACCGTACCTCTTCAAAGAATCACATCCAGCTGTCGCGTTTTCCTGTGTCCGCGTGACTGGCTGAGTTGTCAAAAGCTGGCTTACGTGTGAAACTCTTTTTTACCAATACAGATAGTCCCCCCACTTACCATATATTTAACGATTAATATTTGGTAAGTGGATATTCATTTATGGCGGGAATATTTTGCCACCGCTTTTCCTTGAATCATTGTATCCTTCTCTGCACCATAAGCATCGTTTGTCATTTCCATTTAATGCTCATACCACGTGTCCTTTTCGGATTGGTTCTGCATTTACTCGGCACCTTTTAGGGCTTTTTGCGGTTGTGCCAGTCCCGAAGTGACATCTTCAATTATGACTTTTCAACATTATTTTCCGTTTTCTTCATTTTTGACGGTTGTCTTCAAGTATAAATACATGCTTTCTTTTCTTTGCTTCCACGAAACACTTTTCTAACTATGTCTTTTGTAAAGAACTTTCTTCTTTGCCCTTGTAAACATGTCTTCTTCAAACCAACCTCAAAGAGTAATAGATATTGAAAGTTTAACGCCATCTTCTGCTCCGACTAGGAGTCGGAGGGGTGGTAGACTTAGAAGTCTAGGATTCACTCCTTCGAGGGTCCTCTTCTTCTCAGATAGTTCCTCCTCCTTCTACTAGATCTCCAGTTTCTCTGAGGTTTAGGGTTTCTCGGTCTTTGTCTAGAGGTAGAGGCGAACGCCTTCGTGAACCTGGAGTCGATGAAATTGTCCCTGCTGAGTTTGGTTTTTCTAGGGATAGTCAAGTTCTTGTAGATAAATCTTCTTCTCTTGATAGTGTCAAAAGATATCCAACCCTTATAACTGAGGGTCAGATTTCCCTTGTTCATAGGGAGTGCTTTCGGAGGTCTGACTTTCCTGTCTATATTCCGAATAGTAATCAAATAATAACGTCTTACAAGACGGGATATTCTTTTATTTATACGTATCCTTTCACTTTAGGGTTTAGAGCCCCATTGACCCAGTTATAATTGAATTTTGCCGTTTTTTCAATATCTGCTTAGGACAAGTTGGACCGCTTGTGTGGCGAGTTGTCGCATGTCTTAGGAGTTTGGCTTATTTAGCCTCGGTTCCTTTTACCTTCAACCATCTTATTCACCTATACTCTCCTACCTTATTTCGTGAAGGGGTTTTTACTCTGACTGCTAGAAGCAAAAGAGTGTTGGTAACCCCTGGAGATGATAAGGATAGAGGTTGGTACCTCCGGTATGTTGTTTCACCCACTGTTGGTTTAGTGGGTGAAGAAAATCTTCCCTTCCCTGAGAAGTGGAATCGTGCACGTGAGTATGCTTTAGATCACTCACTTTTTCTTGTTTTGGCTTGAGATATTTTATTAACACCGTATCTATTTTTTCTTCTCTCAGCAATCATGAATACTGTTGAGAATGTCTCCGGTATTCGTGATTGGATAGAAAAATTATTGTCTACTGCTCCTTCAGAAGAAAGATCTTGGAAGTAAATCGCTAGGAGGTATGGTTGGCAAGTAAAGACCCACGGTAAGTGAAGCTCTTGTTCTTGCTTCTTTCCTTACTCGAGTCTCTTTTTTTGTCGTTTAACTTTTTTCCCTTTTAATAGGGTTCTCTGCTCGTGGGGTGTCTGCTTCATCTATCCTGAAGATGTCCTTGGCTCAGGCTTAGGAAACTATTGTTGGTTCATCTCCTCAAAGAGGAAGATTAGTGAGTCTCGTTCCGTCGAAGAAGAAGAAGAAGGTGCTTTAGTGCACAGGCCAAGGAGAAGGCGAATGGTTTTAGATGATGAGCTTACAGCCTTAACCATGCCTTCTGTGTCTGTGATTGAGCCCCCTGTCCTTGATGATATTTCACATTCTCCTACTCATGAGGGTGTTGATCTTGCTCCTGACAACGTCCCTTTGGCTGCTGTCTTTCCTGCTTCTTTGAGAGAAGTTGTTTCGTCTGTTCCTTTGGCTATTTCAACTTATGTTGTTGCTTTGCCCGTAAATTCTTCAACTCTTCAACTATCTGTGCCTGCTACTTTTCCCTTGGCTTCTCCAGCTCCTCAACCTTCTGTGCATGTTGTTGTTCCATCTCTGCCTACTTCCATGCCTTCCATTAGGGAAGTAGGGTCTTCCAGCAGAGAGATGCGACAGGTGGTAATAAAGGTTCCAGCTGAAGGGAATGTTTTCAAGAAAACAGGTGAGCCCGAAGTGTGGCTCAAGCCTTTGATAGGTCCCTCTGAGAAAGCAAAGCTAGCCAGCCACGGTGCTCTTACATGGGCCAATGAAGTTGTGCATACTTCTTTGAAGGTATGATGCAAGTTATCCTCTTTCACTCTTGTATATGAAATTTACCATATCTAATTGGTTTATTTCTTGTAGATTAACCTTATAGGCATGGAGCTTATGCAGAGGATTTCAAACACGGACCAAGAGACAAAAGAGTTGCAGGCCGATGTTGACAATTGGAGAGCACAGTATGATAGCCTAAGGATTGACATGGATACTTTAGAAGAGGAAAGGAGTTGAAGCGGCAGATAAGACTCATGGCAGCAGAACTGGCAGTGGAGAGGGCTTCTTGCAGTCAGGCTGATAAAGATAAGAGTGTTCTGGAGTCTTCGTTCACGGAGCAACTGTCCCGTGCCTAAGAGGAGATTAGAGACTTGAAGAACTTGTTGGGGAAGAAGGAGGAATACTCAGTCGAGCTCGTGCAATCACTCACTCGTACTCAAGAAGACCTTCGTAGGGCTTTAGACAAAGCTCAAACTTTAGAGGAGTCGATTGTTCCATTAAGGGCCGCCCATGAAGCTGCGGAAGCGGAGAAGGACGGATTGAGAGCTGAGCTTCAAGTATGGGCAAAGGATTATGAAGATTTGGAAGAGGTGGCTGTTGTCGATGTGAGCTGGGCGTATATGAATTCTCGCCTTGACACATTGATGGAAATGAGTCAAGAGGGTTTTGACCTTAGTGCTGAAATAGCCAAAACTAAGGAAGCCATGGAGAAGGCTCAACAAGGTCATAACCTCTCTTCACCTGATGGTGAGATTCCAGTCGCTCATGCCTCTTCATCCCCACTTGCTCCCGCTCCTTCTGCCACTGAAGTCAACCCCTCTCTTGAAAAGATTTAGTTGGTTTATCCCTTTTTTTTCTTTTTTCTTTGTATCAATTGGTGGTTACCCGGAGTCCCATTGGGGGTAAATTTGGATTTCCTTAAAGTCCCCAAATGACAACTTAGGGGCACCACAATGTATATAAAAAATTTATACGGCTAAGTATAAGTTAATACTTAGTTTTATACGGTGATTGGGTGGCATTGAAAATAGGGTCGTAATTTTCTAGATGCCATTATTAAAGCTAAGTCTAACTTTTCCAGATGTGGATATCTAGTCTCAACATCTAGAAAAGTTTTACTTACATAATAGACAGGTGATCGTTTACCTTTTTCTTCTCTTACCAATACTGCACTTACAGCAATTTCTGAGACAGCCAGGTAGATGTACAATCTTTCCCCTTCTTTTGGCTTTGAAAGCAGTGGTGGTTTCGATAGATAAATCTTCAGATTCTTAAGGGCTCGCTGACATTCTTCAGTCCATTCGAACTGATTCTGCTTTTTTACAACTGAGAAGAATTTAGAACTTTTTTTGGAAGATTTAGAAATAAACCTACCCAAAGCTGCTATTCTCCCTGTCAGTCTTTGAACTTACTTTTTATTTGTTAAAATATCAGGTATTTCCTCTATAGCTTTAATTTGAGCGGGATTTACCTCTATTCCTCTGTTTGATACAAGGAAACCCAAATATTTACCTGATTGCACTCCAAAAGCGCATTTCTCTGGATTTAACTTTATATTATACCTGTGTAGAATATCAAAAGCAGTAGAGAGATGCTGGAAATGGTCTTGTGCCTGTGTTGATTTTACCAACATATCATCAATATAGACTTCCATTGTCTTTCCAAGATGTTCTTGGAACATTTTAGTCATAACCTTTGATAAGTGGCTCCAGCATTTTTTAAGCCAAAAGGCATAACTTTATAACAGTAAGTCCCCATGTTTGTAATGAAGGAAGTTTTTTCCTCATCTGAGGGATTCATTTTAATCTGATTATAACCAGAATATGCATCTAAGAAGCT
>ML384799.1:0-75466 GCA_005239525.1 Nicotiana knightiana
CACCTTCTGTTTAACTCTATATGTTGTAAATCTGCCTCTCCTGCTACTTGAATATTATGCAGTCTTGATCCTATTAATTTATTCTATTATGTTACAACTATTTGGCAATTATGTGATAACTGTAATTCTGCCTCACTATAATGTTTACTATTATCTGTCCTCAATCTCTTACCCTTGTTTGTGTTTGCTCTTTCATGGGTCATTTTGCCTATTGGTTATAGTTGTATTGCTTCTCTTTTAAAACTCCTTTACTACTGTTATTAAAGTTATTTCTCAAAGTGTTGTTGTTTTAAAAATACTATTTTCAAACTACAATTCTCTTTTAAAACTCCAAACACTTCCCACCACTCTTAGATTCTAGGTTCTGCCCCCTTCGTGTGAGCGCTGCCTTGGGGACATCTGAGTACCCATTGAACTCTGACACACAAGGCTGGCCTTCTACACTGCACTTATTCATTCCTGGCTAGGTTACCTGGGTGTGAGCACTGTCCAGGATCTTCTAAGGTCCTTAGAGACTATGACACACTTGGGTTGAGAGGTCATGGCATATGGCAAAGGGATCAGGTACTTTGGACCTACTGTAGGCTCTTTTTAGTATAGCTTCTTGATTTGTCTTTATTCAGTTGCGTAATCTATTATCCCTGGTTTGTAATCATCTGTAAATAAATATTTAGGGCTAGATAGTAATTATGGGAGGGGATTATGCATGCTTAGATAGTTATGGGTGGAAATCACGACTATAGGATTTATTTACCTGTGTGTCCAATAGTATCATGCTTAGGACATACATACCATGCATTAGAAACCATGTTTAGGCTGTTTACTTCAGCATCTCTAATATTTTCATGTTTATTTTAAAAATCCTGCTAACAGCTAATAACGATAATAAAATATGCTATGATATTGCTGCTTCTGCATTTGCATCTAGAAATCATGCTTCAGGACTCATAATCAATGTATGCATAATATGTATATATACAGACGCCTAGGCAAACCTTAGGCCTAATACTTACCAAAATAAGTTGTCTTATGTCTTGCATGAATTAAAATGTGGTCTTTAAAACCAATTAGTCCTTTTCTGAAATCCTTAAGAGTTTGGTGTTTGTTACCATCCACAACTCATGCTTTGCCTATAAATTGCTGAATTTTAAAAACCATTCACCCTTTTTTTTCGAAATACATACAAATGACTCTGTTATTTAATGTCCCTTCTTGGCTTTCAAAATTACTGGTTTCTGAAATTATTCATTCACTTTTTACCAAAATTTATTTAAACTGCTGACTCTTGCTTTGTTTTTGAACTACTAGATTTCAAAAATCAGTCACTCCTTTCTGCAAATCTCTCTATTTATTTTTAATCATGTTCTGTCTTCAAACTACTCTATTTTATTCCTGCTTTATTACTGATTTATTTTTCAAAATATTCCCTTTGCTAAAAACTCGTTGAAACCCGCTGTTTTAACATACAAATCTCATGTTTTAAGTTCTGACCTTGAGACCCTTATTGTGTTTGAGACGTGATATTTATGTGTTTACTTTTTAGGGATATATGAGCCCCTAACTGCATATGCGAACCCTTTATGTGCAAGTCCTGACTGTTTTCTACATGTCGCCTAGAGTTTATCCTTTAAAACTTAAGGGTTCAGTGTAGTACCCACCTTGTAGGATTAGTAATCCTAAACACCCTCCGGGACTTATACAATGGGACGGGTAATAGCACGCAATAAGCTTTCGTGACCAACACGCGCTTCTAACCTCTACGGGTTGGGAAGGGTAGAATACGGATATGATGAATGGTGCTCTAATAAGACGTGTAGCCCCTCTTCGAGGAGTGATTACTGAATATTGCATTGATGTGATCCGTATTACTTTAGACCTAGGACAATTCTTTTCAAATGTTTTTACCCTGATGTTTTACCAAAAACCCTTTAAAGATTTTCATACTTGTTTGAAATCCCCTTTTATATGAACCTTATTTGCTATTTGTTTACTATCCAAATTCACAAAAATTCTTGGTTGGGACCCACAATTATGGATCTTGAGAGGTGCCTAACACCTCCCCTTAGGATAACTTCAATCCCTTACCCAATCTCTGGTAGTGCAAACTAGTTCATGAGTTATCTACTCTTGGTGCCCTAACGCACCACAAATCGTTAGGTGGCGAGTCTTCCTTAAACCACTTTTTTTAAGGAGTTGTCCAGAATGTCATAAACCCGATCTCTCCGCACCTGACCCGTGCGAGGAAAAAGGGGGGTGCGACACATGTGACGCGTAGTGTCGTTATTGATCGAGAGGAATGTGTTAATCTTATCAGTGCTATGGATTCTTCGACTGCGTGGGGTCATAGTATTAAGAAGAAGTATGACATAAAACAATTGGTAGAGATCGTGAAGTGCGGTGGTTCAGCGCCAGATAAGTGTTGATAGCGAAGGCAGCTAGAGAAATATAATCTTCGGAGAGCTTGAAGTCGTGGTGATCTGCTGGTTGGAGAGCTACAAAGAATGATCCTGGAAAGAGGCTAGACGGTGGTTCCATTTCTAGGAGGCCAGGTGTAAGAAGAGTCGCAAATGGGGGAACGACAGCACAACTTGGAACTTGAAGGTATTTGTCGTGCATTATGGGTGTCCATGAGGGGAAGACGGACTAATAAGTTAGTAAATGAAGCAGGGCATAGGATAGGGGATTGAAGTCGCAGATATCGTGCATTTCAGCGTCGCTGGGAGGTGGCAGCAGGTGATTTCTACATGTGGGTTGTCTCTGGGGATAGGTTAGCAATGGCGGGGTTGGCAGGTTCTGCGAGGGGTCCTAGTGGCTAGTCCATAAGATATAGAAGGTGTGAATGTTGTTAGAGAATTCGAGTCTTTAGAGATTGCTAGCAAAGGAATTTGGAAGTTTTGGACAGATAGGCTGAGCAAGATCGTGTTATAAGCGGAGGAAAGATCTCAGCAGGGTCTAGAGTGTTGCAAGGAGTAGGTTCGAGTTAAGTGGGGCAGTCCCACCATCTGCAGTTGAGTTGTAGGATTGTCTTCGCATAGGGTTGAGGATTGCCGGCATGTAGGCAAGTTATCCCAGCTAAGGAAAAGGATTAAAATGGTCATTTTGCATGGGATTTGATGAATATGTGCAAAGGTTGGCCCTGTTGGATCAGGGTTAGGCTTTGAAGGATTAAGAATTTATGTTTACGGTATGGGAGAGTTGTAAGGATAATGACACAGTCACGTGTTTTATCGAAAAAGGTGTTCCTGTGCTAGGAGAGCCTTGGAGTTGATTGTATTCGGGGCCAGTCAGAGTGGGTGACTCTCAATAGCGCTCCTAGTGAGTTCAAAAGTTAAGAATGCGACAATTAAAGATTTCAGGCAGCAATATGATCGAGAATCAAGCTTTTGCAAAATAACTTCTGATAAAGAGGAGGACGGTTTGAATGTTCTATGATATGTCCCAGCATACATGATAATATTGGACGAGTGATAGAAATAGACTACGGATTGAAGAAAAGATTTTTAGAAGGGTAGGAGACGGGTTGCAGGATTTGGGCAGCATAGTCTCATGAATCAAGGTCACTCGGGATGAGTGAGGGTTGAGTTTACTATAGGTTAAAGGAAGTTGTTATTGTTCCTGAGGCTATTAATGATGATTAAAAAAAGATAGATAGATTAGTCATGGTTGAAATGAGACATTTGTGGCAGTGATTGGTTCCTTTGATGTGATTTAGTCATGCATGTGGTTATGCTGGTGTGTGCGGGACTTGTCGGCCGTCGTAGCAGATTTTATGTGGGAGCAACTGAGTGCTATGGCCTGTCAGGTATAGGTGAATCCCGGAAGGGTTATGGTGGTATAGACTACCACTTAAGATTTGCATGATTGGGTGATAATGGGAATTCACTCGTGTGATGAGATGGTACTCTTGAATTGAGTTAAGTAAAAATTTTCTATATGATGAAGTGTTCACCCTATTGGTGATTCAAAACTTATGATGGAATCCTTGCGCTACCTCATGTTGGTATGTTAAGTGCGGGATGCAGTATGTACCTGGGAGTAAGAATCGAAATTCAGGTCCGATGTTTATAAGGATTTCATGAGCTCGAAAGAGCAAGACAAAGTGATTCGAAAATTCAGTGTAAGCAGGTATCATCTTCAGTGTCATCTGAGATTGATATTCGGTGGAAGAGGCTTTGTACCCTTGTCGTTTGTTCTTGATGTGTTTTGCGGCCTTAGTGCGGCCAGTTTTATGGATGTGCAGACTTGTTGCCTTATGTGGAAGGTCGTGGAAGCATCACCGCGAAAAGATTGTATAAGTGTGACATGTAGTCACTTGATGAATTTCAGATTTGGACTGAGTATAAAGAAGTGCAATATTGCTTAATTGAGAATTTACGACTGGAGGGCGTTCAGTTCAGTTGATTATGGATTATGGGGTGTTAGTCCCGGTAGTGATGGTTGTTCGCGGGTATTATGAGAAAGAGTGGGTTAATGTGGACCCAGGTAAAAGTTAATAGCTAATTTTTGTGCGAGCGAGGTGGCTCGGTGTTTGTGGATAGATTTAAATATGATTATAGGCTCCGTATGAGCCAGGCATGTTCCTTTCAGTAGAGCATTTTTCATGGAAATGTATTAGAATAGCGGGTGTTGTTCCGTCTTCGTCGAATTCATGTGTTATTGTGATTGTGCCGTGTGAGTTGTGAAACGGCTTTGATAATTTCTTAGGTGTTGAGGTCCCGTGTAGCGGGGATGTTATGTGAGCAGGATAGCTCTTGAAATCCAGAGTATATGTATATATATATCGCACCTCAGTTGTGCTTGAATTTTGTAGCCTATGGCTTTATCAGTTTTCCCATGATGGTATTATGCACTTAGCGTGCTTGTGATCAATATTCAGTAATTCATAATTGTGAGCAAATCAGCTCCGTATTTATATCTTCTTATTTAAAGTTTATATGCGGATCGGGTTGCACGCCGCAACAGTGTGATGATGAGAACAGTTAATATGTATTTATTTTCTTGTGTTTTATTTCCTATTTTCTGGTAAGAATTTATATTAGTTGAGTGAGCTGAATAGTTCCGTCCTGAGTCGTTTCTTATTATCATGTATGAGTTATAGCCTACTGGGCGACGCGGTAGCATGTAAGGTTGTTAGCCATGTGGGGTGACTTGCTGTCTAAGCAGTTCGTACTGGATAAGACGAGATTATCGGACTAGGGATCAGTATGATAAGGTTATGTGAAGTGTATATTAAAGAGCAAGTACCATCATTCAGGTTCATATGGAAGTGACGATTCTAGTCAAGATGAGGTATTCAAGGATTTGTTAACTTTGCAGTTGAGTGTGAATTTCTGCGCATTCCCTCCATTGTGGTTGTATTGCCATCAATATAGAAGGATGTCTGTATATACTTTATGAGGTGCATCAGGAGCATTAAATTTTTGGGCCTTGGCTAATAAGATTCAGGGAGCGTCATTATGGTCAGACGATGAGTTATCCGGTGCATGGTGCCGATTCAGCAAGGGTATGAAGTTATGACCTGGTATATCGTGTGTTAGTTGATTCAGTGCATATATATATTGAAACTAGGCCTGGCTAGAGAAATTCCAGATGTTTGAATGAATTCTAAGCTTATTATATGGATAAAAGAGAAATCTCCAGATTTGATCAAGTTATTGTTCTCGACTGGGTTGTGGTAGCACAGTCAGGTGCTCGAGATGTTAACAGTGATTTCAGGTAACTCCAGAGCAGTTCTCAGCAAGTTCGAGGATGGACGTCGGTTTACGTGGGGGAGAATGTAACGACCCGACCGGTCGTTTTGAGTTCTAGCGCGTCGTTCAGCAGTTTGAAGTCGTGAGCAACTTTGTTTCAGGTATTATGACCCATGGGCGTGGTCGGAATTGAATTCCATGAAGTTTAGAATTGATTTGGAAAGAAAATTCTCATTTCAGAAGCCTTAAGTTGGAGAAATAGACTAAGAATGGAATTTTGAGTAAACGATCTCCGAATCAGGATTTGAAGGTTCCAGCAGGTTCGTATGATGATTTCGGACTTGGGTGTATGTCCGGATCGAGTTTTGGATAACCCGGGAGCATTTTGGCGTATATTGTGGAAGTTAGCATTTTAGAAGGATTTCATAAATTTGGGCTTGAAGTGCATATCAGTGAGGTTGATGTCCAATTGGGATTCGGAGTCCGGGAATAGCTCTGTATGGTGATTCTAGAATTGGGAGCGCGATCATAAGTGAATTTGGATGTCCGTAGGTCATTTTGAAGTGATTTGGCTAAAGATTGAAATTTGAAGGTTTTTCGGAAATCCGACCGGAAGTGGAAGTTGTGATATTGAGGTCGGAATGCGATTACGGAAGTTGGAGCTGGTCTGTAAAGTTGAATATGACTTGTGTGCAAAATTTGAGGTCAATCGGACGCGATTTAATAGGTTTCGACATCAGATGAAGAAGTTTGAAATTCTAAGTTCTTAAAGAAATGGATTTGAGTGTGAATCGTGATTTCGGCGTTGTTTGATGTGATTTGAGGGGTCGAGCAAGTCCGTGTCAGTTTTGGGACCGATTGGTGTAATTAGACGGGGTCTCGGGGGGCTCGGGTGGATTCCGAGTGGTTAACAGATCAAAGCTGAAGTTTGAAAAGGCCTGGTTTTGCTGTCATCTGGTGTGATCCGCACCTGCGAGGTTTTGGCCGCAGGTGCGAGTGTGGCTTGGCTTGGCTAGGAACCACTGGTGCGATGGATTTTCTGCACCTGCGAATCAGCAGGTGCGGGTAGTGGGGGCACATGTGCGACTTGGCTTGAGTTGAGGGAAACCGCAGGCGCGGGTGGTTTGGTCAGTGCGGAGGAAGGACCGCAGGTGTGAAAAATGCCTGGGTAGAATGTTTTAAAAATCGAGTTTGTGCCTTTTCTCTCTCATTATTCATTTGGGATAGGCGATTTTGGAGAGCTTTTCAAGGGGGATTTAACCAAGCATCGAGAGGTAAGTTGTTTCTAATTGTTTCTAAGGTTAAATACAAGATTATTACATAGATTTGGTAGTGGAAATTGAGGAAAAATAGGGAACTATTGAAGAAACCTAGAATTTTTGGGTTTTAGCCAAAAAGTATGGAATATATAGTAAATTATATATTTGAGTTAGTAAGGCTATGGGTAGAACCTACCTTCGAGAAATTTCGGATCCCGGGCACGTGAGGTCGAGGGCATTTGGTCACGTGAGCGGGGTTGGGAAAGTATATAATTTGAACTTTTTGTGAGTATTAGGATGAATTTTCATTGCCTTGTCATTTATGTGGTAGTTTCGGAGCGTTATGCGTCCGTTGGAGTCATCGGAAGGGCTTGGAAGCCGGTGTTGGAATTTCAGAGCAAGGTAAATCTCCTTTCTAATTTTGTGAGGGGGAATCGTCCCCTTAGGTGACTTAATTCACTACATGCTACTATCTTCGGGGGCTACGTACGCACGAGGTAACGGGAGTCTGTGCGTAGCTACTATTATGCCATGTCCGGGTAGCCTAGGACCCACTAACATGCTTTATGTGTCTACCTGTAACACTGCCTGCATCATTGAACCGCTAATATGACTGAAAACGTAATTTATGTTTAAAAGAAAGCTAGAGTTCATATTGGTAACCTTCTAAAAAGAGAATTTGTTTCCGCTGTGAATATATGCGTATCTGGACTAGGTTGTATCGAGGAATACATTAAACTTGACAAATGAGTTTCAAAACCTATATTTCATACTTTTTTTAATAAAGATTTTACCACTTTTCTGAGAAAAATAGTTTTCTTGATAAAATATGAATTCATTATGTGGATATGTGTAACTTTGGGTGCCTGAGCCGCTTGAGTGATTTTCGAGCAGGAAGACCCTGTATTGTGTATATATTCTTATGAGCACCTGAGTCGCATGTATGATTCGCGAGTAGGCTAGCCGTATTATGTTAACCGCGTCGCATGACTGATTCGCGATCGGGGCAAATAGATGCATCTATGGTTCGAGTCGGCCGACCCCTCGGCAGTGCACAATTTTTTTATTGTTGGTCCGTTCCGTTCGACCCTCGGCATTGCTTGCGCATGATATTTGTTGCGTAGTTGCTATGAGATTTGCCTGATTATTGGCCTGAAATGTTAAATTGTCGATTGAAATTGAAAAGGCTTAAAGTTATTAAAAAGACTTTTGGAAGAAGTTGTTCCTTCCGTTGATTTATTATTATTTGATTAAATCACCATGTTGATTAATTTTGAATATGACGACGATATAAAGTGTTAAATGTGAACAAAACTTAAAGATGTCTAAATCCTGTTTTATGAACTGCCTATGATAAAACCCATGCTTAGCGTCACTCTTAAATATTTTAAATGGACCTTTAGTAAGTGTCTAAATTGACCTCTCGTCACTACCTCTCTGAGGTTAGGCGGGCGACTTACAGAGTACACGTTGTTTTTGTACTCATACTACACTTGCTATGCATTTTATTGCACAGGTACTTACAAAGCAAATGTGGAGGATTCGGAGACTCAGGCGAGCTGCATCTTCCGGAGGCGATCCGCAGCTGACAGAGTCACCTTCATACTGTATCTATTTCATTTTAAATTTCCTCGTCCAGTTGTATTTCGGACAGGCTTTGTAATGATTGTATAAATTCTTAGAAATAGCTCATGTACTTGTGACACCGGGTTCTGGGATATTTGTTTAAGTGAAAATCTTAGAACACTATTTTTAAATAACAGAATTTATTTGCTGTCTATTTAATTTACGAAAATTTATTTACTTGATTATGAAATGCAAGAAAATGTAACGGTTTGAAAATGTTAAGACGTGAATGTATTCAATTAATTAAGGATTTGGCTTGCCTGACAGTGGTGTCCGGCGCCATCACGACCTATGGATTTTGAGTGATGACAAAAACCCTCAAAGAATCGCCCACCGTGGTACTCAGCCCGGTCTATACATATCAAATCACAAAGAATCACGAGGGTCTCGCCCTCAAATCTATGTCACATGCGGAATACATATCATACCAATAGAAATCTCTCGCTAATTCATCTCGGCTAACGAAATCATAGCGCTCACTTAACTCACATCTCAATGGAGTATCAAATCACATCTTGTAAACAAAATACTTAGGAAAAATAACATAATGCTCACAATGATGAAAAATAAGGACTCACTTCTATTCTCACCACTATCAATGATGAATAAAACAATGATAGACACGACCAATGCTCAAAAAATCTCCCAATAGGAGCAAACACGAAAATAGAGTGCCAAGGATAAAACTTACTCATAAATAAGAAACAAATAAGGGAAACTCGTCCCGATCGACAGAGGTATAGTGAAGTACAATGGTACCCCACTTTAGCACATCAAGACATACCTGGGTGAAAATATTTGGAACAACGACCTCTAGCCCACTATATGCAACACATCAACGGGTCGGGCCTCCCCCTCTTGGGCGCCCTCTACCCACCTGAATACCGTGCTATAAAATCCTACCTGAATCCTTGAACAATCTCTCACCCTATGGCTAACATCTCCAAACTGAAAAAAATCTCGCTGTCGTGGCTATGGAAAACATACAATACAGATCCTCTGAGGCCCATAAGTACCTGAAAAGTCCCCCCATGCGAAGCTGGTAATGCAAACTGAATTGGTTGACCCAAAATTCGATACCATGACGTACCTTGGTTCCATAATAAGTAACAGTAGATTACTCCGGTCTACGAGGCATCCTCGCCTCCCGAAACTCTCTTTCCTGATCTTGTCTGACTTTTCGCTCCCGGTTCAACATGATCCTTAACGGGCGAGAGATCCCCACTACCTGCTGAAACGAGGCATCCTACTCTAACTCTCGAGTCTCGCTGAACCGAATATCATGTCTGAATCTCCCAAGTGACTCTACAGACTCATCTCCTAACTGAAGAAACCAAGAGAAGTGCATGTCTAGCAACCTCACTGAATCTAACGACATACTCCAATAGTTACATGGAGCCCTGATGCAACTGTTCAAACTCCACGTGCCGAACATTCCAAGGATTGAAGGTGCAACCTCCCTCAAAACATCTCCGAAAACTTAATACATGCTAGTGAAGCTAACTCAGCCAGGTTACCCCAACTCATATGTCGCCACCACTGATCAACCCATTACTCTTAACCTGAGACGTGACAAAAAGAATCCCGCCCGTCTCCACAACACCCAAAATGAGAAGAATATAGTGACACTCCCCCAGGAAACCCAAGGCACCATCTGCCGCCAATCCACTAAAAAATAGAAGGGTGTTACTTCCTATACCCCTCAAGTCCATGGTATTCTTCCTCTGATGCTACTGTCCTAACCACGGGCTGAACTGAAACCACATGACGTGCTGCCATGACAACTGAAATCTGGCCAATATGATCTCATTGCTCTGGAGTGTAGACAGTGGGAGTCTGAACTCCTCCCCTGATCCGTGTAATAGCCGGTGAACTAGAATCAATCTCGCCTGAGTCAATGTACCAATTATTCTCAAATTTATTCCTAGGCCTCCTGAAGTCCAGGGTAGCAACAGGCACCCCCAGTACCTGTCCCCCAACTAGAACTTTCGGCGACTCCTCAACGGCTGCTCCGGTAGGCATCTTAACTGCGGAACGTGCTCCTTGTCGCCCTCTGTCTCTGATCCTTGCGAGTTTTGCTTTAGGTAACATCATCAGGAACCTATCCTCACCATCCTCACCACCGGTAAGAGAATGGAACGATAATTTCAACCTTAAGGATCAATGAACTAGCACGATGGGAATGGAAGAAGTTAAATTGTCCGAATAGTTTAGTACCCTCTCGAAGATAAGTACAACCGTCTCTGTACCGATCCGCAAGACTCTACTAAACTCGCTTATGACTCGTAGCACCTATGAACCTAGAGCTCTGATATCAATTTGTCACGACCCAAATTTCCCTCCGTTGGGTATCGTGGTGGCACCTAGTCGTAAGGACTAGGTAAGCTTATCATTTCCACTGAACAACAGTAATAATAAAGGAATTATAACAGTCTCGATATAGAAATCTTGCCAGAGTTTATGATTTCCCAAAACCCGGTATATACAAGTCATAACCTCTACGTCATCTTTCAACCGAATCAAAATATAATTGTCTAGAAATAATAAGTACAGTTGACATAAATAGGAAGGTGACACAAAAGCCTGCGAGCGCAGCATCAGGTTACCTTGACTCTCCTCAACAACGATTCGCGCAGCTACTAACAACAATTACCTGCATCTGCAGACCAATAATGTGCAGAAGTGTAGTATGAGCACACAACAGCGGTGCCCAGTAAGTATCAAGACTAACCTCGATGAAATAGCGACGAGGACTAGTCAAGACACCACTGGTCTAATAAGTAAAAATAAATAAATGTACAAATGACCGAAACATAATATCTACTAAAGATTTTTCGATATAACTAACGGTACGATCGAATAATACGGAAGAAAAATTCAATAATTGCGATCAACGGACATCATAATAGAAATACGCAAAGAGAATGGAAAGAATGCAAGCCAAATGTCGGGAACCACAACCCAATAAAACACTAGCAACTCCGCACTGCATCTATTTATTCACGTCAAGACTTAGCCAATAAACTCAATAAAATTGGTCAAACCTTCGAGTGAAAACCTTTAAATCGTGAGTTTATTTTTAAATGTTTAAAGATATAATCATTTCGAATAGAGAAATTTCTTCTTTGAAACATACTTTCTCTGAATGTATATTAATATATTTTTATAAAGAGAAATATTTAAAACATAGTCTCTTCAAAATACGTGGTGTTAAAATATACTTTCTCAAATACTTCTCTTTCAAATATCATTTTTCTACAAGACAAATACTTTTCAAATATACTTTCGAAATAGAAGTCCTTCAGACATAACTTTTTCTGGAGATAATTTCTTTTCAGCTACGCTTTTCAATATATATATATATATATATCTTTCGATCCAAATCTCCTTAATGATAAAACCATCGGAACTCAGTCCGCAACTCAGAATTTGTCATGCAATGCAGTACAGGGGGAAAGCTGCCAGAATCTCGTCCGTAGTCCCAATTTAAATATGCGATGCAGTACAAGGGGAAACCTCCCAGATCTCCGTCCGTAGTCCCAATGTAAATATGCAATTCAGTACAGGGGGAAAGCTCTCGGATATCCATTTGTAGTCCCAATTTAAATATGCAATGCAGTACAGGGGAGAGCTCCCGGATCTCGATCCGTAGTCCGAATTTAAATATGCAATGCAGTACAGGGGGAAATCTCTCGTATCTCGGTCCTTAGTCCCAATTTAAATATGCAATGCAGCCACTGAGGAAAATAACCAGAATGCGACAGAAACAACATACATTGCCACAACAGGTGCAAAAGCAAACAAGACTGAATGCAAAGTGCGATGAGCAAATCAATACAAAGACTTAAATCAGAAAAATGGTAAAAACTCACTCATAAGAAGTAGCCACTGAAAGGAATGCCAAGAACAAAGAGAAAGCAACATAACGAGGGGAAAACAAGGAAAATATAGCCAAGATTCTATATATTCAAGTTCGCAACCAAGAAACCAAATCATCCCTGCAAGGGAATCAGCTATAACCAATCTCACTTAGACAATTAGCTCCACCAAATAAACTCATCTTGAACAAATGCTCAATAAATAGGCAACATCAAAGAAATACCATCAACATGGGCGGTCATCAATTAAACCTAAGTAGTACCTAAGGGAAAATCATTTAAATCACAATGTATGACTCACGGTCATGCTTGACCAACGTATAGATATTCCAATTACTTGTTAGACAATTATAGGGCGAGATTATACTAGTTTTAGTCACATAGCCAGCGTATTAAGAAAGATATAGTATAATGGTATGAAAAGCAAAGTCATCACTTAAGTCAATTAAGTTCATATAAGAAACAAGGAATGCTAGGCAAGTACTTCTAATTTGAGCACGAAGAGATGAAACTAGAAATCAGGAATTCAGATATGACAATTTCAATTCATATACGGGAAACATAAGGACCAAAAATCCTAAAAGGTCAATCTATTTACAAATAAGTCCGAGTACGCACTCGTTACCTCGCGTACGCAGGCTAGAATCAACATAAAAGACTCAATCCTAAGGGGAAGTTCCCCCACACAAGGTTAAGCAAGATTCATACCTCAAAGACGACAACACGGTACTCAAAAATAGATTTCTCGGGCAGGAAGGCCTTCGGACGGCTCAAAATCAACTAAAATAACTTCAAAATACATATAAAACGTATAAGGAACTATTCAGAATACTGAAGTCTCAATCTTTACAATATTATAAAAATCGACCCAAAAGTCGACCCTCGGGCCCGTACCTCGGAACTAGATAAATTTTACAGATTCTGATTACCCATTCCGATACGAGTTCACCCATAATAAATTTATCCAATTCCGATAACATTTGGTCATTCAAATCATGAATTTTCATTTTTAAAGTTTTCTTTCAAAACAAACAATCCCCTCAACCTAAAACACAAATTAAATGATAAAGACAACAACTAATTCATGAAATATAATAAATTATAGTGGAAGAATGCTTACCCATCCGATTTGTGTAAAAAAACCCTCAAAGAATCGCCAAAAACCGAGTTCCAGAAGTCAAAATATGTTTAAAATGGTGAAACCCCGATTTTGCAAACTTATATTTGCCCAGGTCCTTTGTTAATCGCAATCGCGGGAATCGAGGCTCGATCGCGTAGAAGCAAATGGTTGCTAGTGTAAGATATGCTCCGCGATCGCGGAGAATCTTATGCGATCGCGTGTAAGGGACAGGCTGGCTTCTGCGATCGCGGATGGAGTTATGCGAACTCGGTAAAGGAATTAAGGGTACCAGTAGGGACATATCGCGATCGCGAAAGAATCACTACAATCGCGATCAAAGAAATGGGCAGGGCAAACAGGACACTATGCGATCGCGGCTTGGGCTTCGCGATCGCGAAAGAGGGCAACAGACACCAGAAATAGCAGTTCAAAATGGAAGAAAATAGCCCGAAACCCATCCGAAATGCACCCGAGGCCCCCAGGACTCAAAACCAAATATACACACAACCTCAAAAATATCCTACGGACTTATTCGAGTGATCAACACCAAAATAATATCATCAAACCTCCAAATCCATAAAAATTCTCAAAACTTCTTAAACTTCAAATTTTGCATGTAAGGTCCGAATCACGTCAAACTAAGTCTGTTTCTTACGAAATTTCACAGATAACACATATAAGTCATATCGAACATGTACCAGGCTTCGGAACCATGATACGTGAACGATATCATAGGTTTCACCTCAAATTTTATTTTCAAAAACCTTTATATTTTTCAGATAACAATTTTCTTTAAAAATTCATTTCTCGGATTTGGGACCTCGGAATTCAATTCCGGGCATACGCCGAAGTCCCATATTTTCCTACGGACCCTCCGGGACTGTGAAATTACGGGTCCGGGTTCGTTTACCAAAAACGTTGACCAAAGTCAACTTTATTCGAATTTCTAATACAAAATTATCATTTTCATCAGTTTTTCACATAAAGGTTTTCCGGTTACACGCCCAGGCTGCGCATGAAAATTGTGGTGAGATAGAAGGAGGTTTTCACGACCTCGGAATACAAAATTAGCTAGAAATATACGGGATGAAATTTTGGGTCATCACAAAAGTACTGAATAAACTAGAAATAAATTGATAAAAAATATGGAAAATTATTGAAAAAATACCAATGAAATTTTAAAATAATTTGAGGAAAAAATTGGGTATCAACAGCTGTTCCTCTTTACCCGGGAAGGATGAAGGAGTTGTCGGGTAAAGATATAATGGCCAATTTTGACCGAGCAAAATGGTTTGAAGAGTTTAAGGCCGCATGCTGGTTTCTTAGTTGCCTACATATCACCGATTTTACAGGAAATAGGCCGTATGTAGTTCGGGAGTCATCGGTGAAGTATATCGATGATGTTTCTTAGAAGAACGGACGCAACATGTGGGACTGATTGAATTAGCGGCTTACAGGGTGGTTAGGAGAACTGGAGCAGGACCGCTCCTGCCGGGTTGGCAGTTTGCTCACCGAATCACCCGCAAATAAATAATACAAGCATATGCATAATTTAAACATGATGCAAATTCCCATTGGACCATGAATGATGTCTTCGTGTGGTTATGGATGACGTCCTCAGACCATGAGTGTCCTGGGCTATGTATTTCTTGATGCGTGATTCACAAGCCATGAAAATGATGTTCTCGGGCCATGAGGATGGTGCCTCCGAACCATGATGCCTTGGAATAATGATATGCAGAGGGAGACGGTGGTTAGTCTCGAAAGGCAGAAAGGTGAAATTATGCAAAATGTAGATGGAGGTAGAGCTTAACCTCGGAAGGCAAAATGGTAGCCTTGTGCAAGAAATAAAATGACAGTAGGAATTCTTAGCTTGTGATGAATTGCGGCATTGTGATTATTGAGAGCATTGTGACTGCGGAGCATTGAGGCATGTGCGAACATCGGCAAGTGCAGCAGTTTTGAGAGTCGTATTTTGGACAACGTTTGTTCCCTAGCCGGACGGTTCATTTAGGTGTTTTTCAACCTTAGTGCCTGCAACAAAA
Source organism: Nicotiana knightiana (assembly GCA_005239525.1). NCBI lineage: Eukaryota > Viridiplantae > Streptophyta > Magnoliopsida > Solanales > Solanaceae > Nicotiana > Nicotiana knightiana. The sequence goes on from ML384799.1 coordinate 15,619, forward strand.
GAAAGATCGTGAGTTCTATAAATGGGGGGAGGGGGGAGGGGGGTTAGTTCGTATCCCCGCTGGCTTTTCTTGACTTGATGGACTCGATATGATGATATTGTCTGTATTATTGGGGTAGCGTTGCTAAATAAAGTTTTTTCAAAAACAAACATGCATGATTTTGTAAAAGAATAATGTATAATTAAAAATAATTTTGGGATGAACCGACGGCCGTGACATGGCTCGGGACATTGCAATATCCCCTGCTACGGAATTTTGAGGGTCTTCCTCAAAATTCTGCCCCAGTTTGATGGGTGAATGTCTCTGGTTGTTGCTCGTGCAGCGATTGGCTCATCTTGCTTCAGAAGTTAGCTCAAAATTCTGCTCTAGTTTGATGGATGAATGCTTCTGGCTATTGCTCGTGCGACGATTGGCTGAAATTGCTTCAGAATTTTGAGGGCCCCAGTTTTCAATTGCGGGGAAAAATAATTTTTTTATTGAATTGTGATCAAATCCATAGTGCTGCCTACGTATCCCCTCTTAAACGGGAATCAGGTCAGGAGTAGTTCAATTTACATCATTGAGAAAGCATAAAGATTACACATAGTAGCGTTTGACTTCATCTGAATTGATTGGCTTTGGCAAGACTTCTCTATCCATTTCTGCGAGTATAAATGCTCCTCCTGTCAGTACCCGGTGAACCATGTACGGACTCTGCCAGTTGGGAGAGAACTTTCCTTTGGCTTCGTTATGATGTGCAATGATCTTCTTCAGCACCAGCTGCCCCGGTGTGAACTTTCTAGGCTTGACTCTATTGTTGAAGGCTCGGGTCATTCTGTTCTGATAGAGTTGACCATGACAGAATGTATTCATTCTTTTTCCGTCTATGAGGGCTAGTTTCTCATAACGACTCTTTACCCATTCTGCATCGCTGAGCTCAACTTCTTGTATAATTCATAGAGATGGAATCTCAACTTCGGCAGGAATAACAACCTCAATACAATATACTAGCATATATAGTGTTGCCCCTGTTGAGGTGCGAACTGTGGTGCGATATCCCAATAAGGCAAATGATAACTTCTGATGCCACTGCTTGTGCCTTTCTATCATCTTTCTTAGTATCTTCTTGACGTTTTTGTTGGCGGCTTCTACAGCTCCATTAATCTGAGGTCTGTAAGCTGTGGAATTCTTGTGTTTGATCTTTAAAGCCTTGCACATAGCTTTCATCAAGTCACTGTTGAGATTGGAACCATTGTCGGTGATGATTGACTCAGGAATATCGAATCGACAAACAATACGGTCGTGGACAAAGTATGCCATGACTTTCTTAGTCACTGCTTTGTAGGATGCTGTTTCGACCCGTTTGGTGAAATAGTCAATGGCTACCAGAATGGACCTGTGTCCGCTGGAGGCAGCATGCTCGATTGGTCCAATAACATCCATGCCCCAGGTGGTGAACGACCATGGTGAGCTTGTTGTGTTGAGCTCGTTTGGAGGTATCTTTATCATATCTGCATGTATCTGGCAACGGTGGCAGTTTCGGACATACTGGATGTAGTCCGTCCATAGTCATCCAAAAGTAACCATCTCGGAGTATCTTCTTTTCCATAACAAAACCGTTCATATGCGGGCCACAGGTCCTAGCATGAATCTCCTCTAGCATCTTGGATTCTTCCTTTGCATCGACACAACGCAATAATCCCGAATTTGGGGTCCTCCTATATAGGATTCCTCTGCTGTGAAAGAAGTTGTTGGCAAGTATTCGAAGTGTGCGTTTCTAAGTGGGATTTTCAAGCTCTGGGTAATCTCCTTTTTCCAAATACTCCTTGATGTTATGAAACCAAGGATTTATGTCTGCTTCCCCTTCGACATGGGCACAATAAGCTGGCTGATCATGGATCTTTACGGAAATAGGATCAATGAAATTCTTGTCCAGGTGTTGGATCATTGAGGACTAAGTAGCCAACGCATCGGCGAACTCATACTGGATTCTGGGGACATGCCGAAATTCTATCTTTGTGAACCTCTTTCTTAATTCCTGTACGTGGTGAAAATACGGCAGTATCTTGGAATTCTTGGTAGCCCACTCTCTTTGTACCTGATGTACCAGCAAATCTGAGTCACCAATCACTAATAGCTCCTGGACGTTCATGTCAATGGCTATGTTGAGCCTAGGATACAGGCTTCATATTCTGCCATATTGTTGGTGTAGGGGAATCTGAATTTGGCCGATACCGGATAATGCTGACCGGTTTATAATATTAGGACTGCTCCAATTCCAATTCCCTTGAAGTTTGCTGCTCCATCGAAGAACATTCTCCAACCGTCATAGGATTCTACAATGTCTTCCCCTATGAATGATACCTTTTCATCAAGAAAATACATTTTCAGAGGTTCGTATTCTCCATCTACAGGGTTCTCAACAAGATGGACTGCCAGTGCTTGTCCCTTAACTACTTTATAAGTGACATAGATAATCAAACTCACTCAGAAGGATTTGCCACTTAGCTAGCTTGCCAGTGGGCATGGGCTTCCAAAACATGTACTTCAAGGGATCCATTCTCGATATGTGATACGTTGTCTAGGCACAGAAGTAATGCCTCAGCTTCTGAGCTACCCAAGTCAAACCACAACAAGTGTGTTCCAATAGACAATACCTGGCCTCGTACTGAGTGAACTTCTTGCTGAGATAATAAATGGCTTGCTCCTTTCTTCCTGTTTCATCGTGTTGCCGTAGAACACAGTCGAAAGCTCCATCTAACACTGCAAGGTAGAGTAACAGAGGACTACCTGGCTCAGGCGGTACCAAGACTGGTGGTGTTGACAGGTATGCCTTGATTTTGTCGAAAGCCTTTTGACAATCATCGGTCCACTTTGTTGCGGCGTCCTCCTTCAGCATCTTGAATATCGGCTCACATATAACTGTAGATTGTGCTATGAATCGGCTGATGTAGTTAAGTCTCCCCAAGAAACTCATCACATCTTTCTTGTTCCTTGGCGGTGGTAGTTCTTGAATGGATTTGACCTTTGACGGATCCAATTCTATCCCTCGGCGGCTAACAATGAATCCGAGCAACTCTCCAGCAGGAACCCCAAACGCACACTTCGTAGGGTTCAGCTTCAAATTGTATTTCCGCAATCTATTGAACAACTTCCTCAAATCTTCTATGTGGTCGGTGGCTCTCCTCGATTTGATAATAACATCATCCACGTATACTTCGATCTCCTTGTGAATTATGTCGTGGAAGATGGTGGTCATAGAACTCATATAGGTGGCCCCTGCATTCTTCCGACCGAATGGCATCATCTTGTAACAATACACTCCCCACGGTGTAATGAAAGTCGTTTTCTCAACATCTTCCTCATCCATCCAGATCTGATGATAACTAGCGAAGGAATCCACAAATGATTGTAGTTCATGCTTGGCGCAATTGTCAATCAGGATATGTATATTTGGCAAAGGGAAGTCGTGTTTTGGACTACCTCGGTTGAGATCCCGGTAGTTGACATAGAATCTGACCTTCCCATCTTTCTTTGCTACCGGAACAATGTTGGCTAACCATGTCGGGTACTCAACTACGCTGAGAACCTTCGCGTTGATTTGCTTGGTGACTTATTCTTTGATTTTCAAACTCGTGTCGCGTTTGAACTTTTGAGGCTTTTGTTTTACCGGTGGACACATTAGATTGGTTGGAAATTTATGAGCCACAATATACGTACTTAGACAAGTCATGTCGTCGTACGAGCAGGCGAATATGTCCTCATACTCTTTTAGAAATTCTGCGTATTCTTTCTTTTCTGACGGCGACAAATGAATGATGATTCGTGTTTCCTTGATGTTTTCTGATTCTCCTAGATTGATGTTTTCATCCTCGTCCAGGTTGGACTTAGGTCTGTTCTCAAAATTCTCAACTTCTTTGACAATCTTGTCAGGTATCTCATCTTCTTCTAAATCCACGTCCCTTTGCTGCGTTGTCTCGTTGCATGTCACAGTCATCGGTTCATCAAGAAATGTAATAGTAATGCCTTATAGGTACAGTAATGAGGGGAAAATTATAGCAATAAATATTGATTCATAAGAAAATTTTAAAAATGCTTTTGATAAATTGAATGATTGTTTTAAACATTAAATATCTTACTGCAAGAATTAAAGTGCGAAAAAGGAAATCATTTTGTAAAGAAAAACAATGAATAATGCTCGTTTTAGCCTTGCTACCCCGAGGCTCGTCGGGCTTTGGTTGTCCTGACAGTGCAATTCTTGAGGTAAGTCCCTCTGCTCACAGCCTGTATGAAAGGGCCTTCCTCCCCCTCCTCCTCGAGAATAACACAGCAGTCCATATCACTGTCCTCCATAAACAAGTTCCTCATTGCTGCAAGTGCTTCTTCTACGTCTGATCCATATAAAATGCCAGCATGTTGGAAGGTTTGCTCCAGATGCGGTATTGGTTTGTCTAAAGGGTAATAAGGACCGCGCCATGGTGGTGACCAGTTTTTGAATTCTTCCCAAGTGTATTCGTATCACAAACCGAAAGTGATGTCGTGCTTCTTGAGTTTGATAAGTTTGGAGATCCCCTACAGGTTCTTGCCGAGCCCTTTACCGGGCTCGTACCCTCGCCAGTTCATCATACTTGCGATCTTGGTATCCCACCATTTGTCTTTGTCGATAGCGTTGACCCGTTCAATGTGGTGGTGAGTTTCTCCTTCCAGCTTCCTTCTTCCTTCAATCACTGGAATAGTCTGGCGACTGTAAATGTGGTTGTTACCATCGCCATGAATAATCACCTTTTGTTGGTTCCACTCAAACTTCACAGCCTGGTGTAATGTTGATGCTATAGCCCTAGCAGCATGGATCAAGGGTCGCCCTAATAATAGGTTGTAAGACGCTGGCACATCTATCACATGGAAGTCAACCTCGAACCAGGTTGGTCCCATTTGCAAACATAGGCTTATCTCTCCAATGGTGGAACTTTGAGATCCATCGAAAGCTTTTACATTCATTTCTCCATCCTTTATATCATGTAGCTCTTTACCCAATTTCTTGAGCGTTATCAACGGACAGATGTTAAGACTGGATCCTCCATCGATCAGGATTCTGGTGATGAAATAATCTTCGCATTGCACAGTGATGTGCAGTGCTTTGTTGTGACCCAAACCTTCAGGTGGAAGCTCGTCTTCATGGAAAGTGATCTTGTGGCTTTCTAGCACTTGGCCGACCATATTGGCTATTTCCCCGCTAGTGATGTTGTTCGTCACATAGGCTTCGTTCAACACCTTCAACAAAGCACTCCTGTGCGTCTCGAAATTCTGTAGCAAAGAGAGGATGGATATTTGTGCTAGCGTCCTGTTCAGCTGGTCGATGACCGAATACTCCTTAGCATGTACTTTCCTCAAAAGGCATGGACATATTTACCTCAACATCCTCAGACGGTTGAATCTGGACTATTATCAGGTTGGGAGTAACCGCTGGCTTCTTTAGGTCATCGCCTTCCACGATCAACCTGATTGACCCCTCGGGGATCCAATCGTCTTCTATTTCAATGAAGTGGATGACTCAAACCTTATGGTCCGTAAGAGGATTGTTGCGGACATTTGGAGCGAATTCCTTTTCCATGATGACCTTGTTGTCAGTCAAGGATTGTATCTTGTCCTTCAAAGAGCGGCATTCATCGACTGTGTGTCCCTTCATGTCGGAGTGGTATGCACAGGACTTGTTTGGGTTGACCCATTGCGAAGGATTCGCAGGGGTTGCAGGAGGGATGAGGGTGACATAAGTAATAGCTTTGGGCTTCTCATACAGCTGGTTGATGGGTTCAGCGATGGCGGTATACTATTTTGGAGGTCTGCGATCAAAATTAGCATGAGGTCTAGGGAAGTTTTGGCGTGTAGAGGGTGAATGGAAATGGGATGGTTGAGAATTGTAAGTGTGGTAGACAGGAGCGGGTTGAGACTATCTGGGTGAAGCAGGTTGATATGTCGGTGGTGGAGGTGATTGATAAGTTGGTGGTGGAGGTGATTGATAAGTGGGTGGTGCAGCTTGGTATGACGGTGAGGGTGCTTGGTAATTTGGGGTTGGATGATATGTGAGTGGAGGTGTTCGGTAAGTTTGGTATTTGAGTGGGGATTTAGTTCTTTGTGCAACCATCATGGCTCCCGCGTCTCTTATCTTAGACACACCACTAGACTACAAAGCCTTATTCGTAGCTTGCAAGGCTTCAAAATTCGTGACCATACCACTTTTAATACCCTCTTCAATTCTCTCTTCCAGCTTGATAATATCAGAGAATTTGTGGTTATCGATCATAATCAATCATTCATAGTACTGCGGGTCCTGATCCCGGACAAAGAACTTGTTCATTTGTTCCTCTTCTAAGGCGGGCCTGACCTTGGCAGCTTCGGACCTCTAGCGAGTAACGTACTCTCGAAATGTCTCTGTGGGCTTCTTCTTCAAATTCTGAATATAGAACACGTCTGGTGCGTTCTCTGTGTTGAACCTGAATCTGTCCATAAAGTCAGATGCCATGCTCACCCAATTCGACCATTTCTTGGGATCTTAGCTGATGTACCAAGAAAACGCATCTCCTTTCAAGCTCCTCATGAAAAATTTCATGTGGATCCTTTCATCCTTCCCTACTCCAACCAGCTTGTCACAATAAGTTCTCAGATGGACCCTTGGATCACCTGTACCATCAAACATTTAAAACTTAGGAGGTTTGTATCCCTCGGGCAGTTCGACATTGGGTTGTATGTAGAGGTCTTCATAGTTGAACCCTTCCACTCCCTTGATTCCCTCGACGCCTTGAATGCGGATGGCCAGCTTCCTAAGTTTCTCGGCCATGTTCTTGATAAGCATGTCCTTTTCGTCAGACTCAGGTGTGTATGTGATAGGGGAAGTGGAGTGTGCCATGGTCTCAACGTAGATGGGATTGTTATGGTGGTCTGGCGCATGAGTGTGGAAATGGTCATTTGTGGAGTTCTGAGGTTCTGGGATAAGCAGTGGGGTGCTATTTGGAGTGTGGCGGGCGTTGCATTGCGCTGGAAGAGTTTGGTTCTTTGGTGTGGTGTTGTGATAATGAGCTGCGGGATCATCTTGCTGTTTTGTGATGTTTTGAGGAGGTGTAGGATCCTGGATGTTGACGTCTTGGATGTTGAGGGAGAATGACAGGTTTGCCAGATTCCGAACTTGATCAAGCTCTTCTTGAAACATTAACAACTTCCGCTCCAGGTGCGACACAATTTTATTCTGAATCCGAATACCCTGGACATCGGTGGCCTCTACCCATTCAACCACATTCTCATTTCTGATGTTTCCTGAATCTTCCATTTTTATTTTTCCTTTGTTCTTGCCTTTCGGAGGACTAAGAGGAGGAGAGGGTGGAGGGCCCTGGATCTTGTAAGATAGTATGATGATGCCACAGTGCACGAACTAACCTTTGGGGAGGGGAATAAGTAAATAAAGAAAGAGGAAAACAAAAACAAAAGGTAGCCAAGTCAGTGAGGACTATGAAAAGTATTGCGGTATTTAAACACATAGTGCGGGAATGTAAAGCGCGTCCTAATTTGGGGACCTCTTTTGTGTCCGAGGTAGGCCTAGCGACAAACTGATTTGGGGAACTTATGATGCTAAATGCCTCATTTTATTGATAAGAAAATAGACGAATCCCAAAATGACACTAAATAAAAAGAAAGTAAAGGTCACTAATGGCCATTGGGCTTATTACATTGATAAAGTAAAAGAAAGACATTCCTATCTACTTAGTCCCAAAAGGACCTTCCCCAGACTCGGCATTCTTGCTTCCCTCATACAGTTTCCCCAACTCACGAAGTCCCAGCAACTGGTATGCTCTGGCTAGATGTCCTCCTTCGGTCCCTTCAGCTTTTTGACAGTCTTCAATCCTTTTGAGAAATTTTTCCTCTAGCTCCACTATGCCTCTCTCCAAATACCCTAACCTTTTGTTGGTACTGATAGCCATATTTTTCCTTTCTTCGATCAATTTCTTGCTAGACTCATGTATTTCATGGTGATCATCCCCACACTCACGGATCCTCTTGCGCAGCTGGTTGTATTTGACTTGTGTTTCGGCCTTTTCATCTATAACCCTGTGGCCCTGAACGAACCCTGGCTCGCTCAGACCACCCTTATTTTCTGCCAACAAACCAGGATTGAAAGGGGTACAACCGCCATGATATCTGTCTGGCTCGATGGTGTCCTTCTCCATTACAATCTTGCAGTGCCACATGTGCTGGGCTTGGCACTTGTGAGGACTATCGTCATTTTGGAAGTTAGCTCGAAGATGGCTCATCTTTTCGACCCTGGGTATGATTTGCTTCCTACCCTCTTGCCTCATAACTGGAAGAGGGACGTAAGGGTATGTTACTCTTAGACCAATTAGTATTAGGAACAGTGCATCTCTGGAACGGGCTATGAACTCCTCTGTCGGAAACCACTCGAACATCCACTGAGCATGTTCTTCAGTCAGATTATCAAAGAGCTCGACCCATCCTTTACATTCTCAGGCTGAGCAAACATGTCCGGGATGTAATTCATTCGCTTTGGATGGTGGAAAGCGATGTGGTCATCCCAAACTATTCGATGAATTTCTTGTCGGTATTCTCCCTTTTGGAGATGTTCCATGAGCCAAAGCTGAAGTAGTAGATTGCAGCCTTCGAAGTGTCTTGCCCCTCGTTGACACTTTTCCATGGATAGATATATGCCTGCAATGATCATGGGCACAATGCTGAAGTTTTTCCCACCAATTCCTTCCATTATTGTCTTGGTTACCATGGCTAGTCTAGTGTGGATTCACTCCTTCTTCATTGGAAACACGATCAGACCCAAGAAGCAAAACATGAAGACGAATACTCTATGATGGATGTGATGGCAAGTTCGTCGTGGTAGGTACGGTATGATTTGTTGTGGCCATATCTTTCGTACAAATAGTCAAAAGGGATGTATGACTCCTTTAAGCATGCAAGTTCTGCATTCTTCCTCAGACCCATCATTTTGAGGAAACCTTTGCCTGTGCGGTTCTCAGGCATTAGCAACCCCGAGGTTTCCCACAGTAGGCCAGTCAGTCCTCCTATTTCCTCCAGCAAAGGTGTCATTTCAATGTTTCCAAAGCGGAAGACAGACCTTTCACAATCCCATAACAGGGTAGCAGCCTCTATTGTCATATGGTTATGCTGGATTTCTAGGAGATATGGTAGATTTCCCAAGTATTTTCTGACGAGAGTTTTGTCACTAGAATGCAAATCTTCCCACTAACTTAGCAATCTTGGATGGATATTGGAGACCATGCCGAATCTGGGGACTTCATGCCTCATATTTCTGCAAGGCTAACAGGATTAGACCCTGACCCCTACCAGACTCGACTATTTAACATCAACAATTAGCACAAAGCATTTAGGTCTCAAAATAAATGCACAGAACCTGATGATATCTTTTTGGGTTTAGGAAAACCCAGTGAACTTTTGGATAAGGCAATCTTAAAAGCTATCGTGCGGACCACCCTTTAGCCTGGCTAGGTTTGACCATGATGCATGAAACAACATAACAGAGTAAGGTTTCTATGGGGTTTTAGACTGGTATCCTCGAGCGGACAACTCCGGGGGAAAGGCACGAAACTGTCGACTGCACCACTGATCGACTAGTTTTACCGTAAATAAGCCTTTCCACATTTAGGGGGTAATAATATAGGAAGAGCGCAACCACTTAACAAGTGTTGCTATAGTATTTTATTTGGGAGTAGAGTATGAATGTTTAGCATGATTATTAAATAATAAATAAGCATTAAAAACACGTTGTCATGTATTTGCATGTTAGGAAAGCAGTAAATACAACAATTATGGTTTAAACCGGTTACAACGGAAAACAAAGAAACATGTCAGTTTTTCTTTTTGAAGGGAATATATATTTGAAAGAGATAAATAATTAATTGCACATAGAGGGGGAAAAAGGAAAGGAGAAAATATCAAACAAAGCATACTCGGACAAATTCACAAAGCGGTTTGTAATGGTAAAAGCCTATAATCCCCAGCAGAGTCGCCATGCTGTCGCACCCCCCTTTTTCCTCTCCTTTCGGATCGGTCAAGGTTTTTGACATTTCTGGACAACTCCTTTGAGGGAGAGTGAAGAGAGGAGAGTCGCCACCTAACGGGTTTGAGATGCGTTAGGGCACCTAAGGGGTTTATCTATAACTAGGTTGTTAACCAGAGACAGAGTAAGGGCTTGAAATTATCCTAAGGGAAATGTGTTAGGCACCCCTCAGGATCCACAAGTGTGGTTCCCGGCCAAACAACTTTGTGAATTTTGTACAATTAGCAAATAAACAAATATGGCTCATATAGTAGGGGATTTAGTCTAAGTACACATAGGTTTAGAAACAGTTAAAGTTAAAGCGAGATTTTGAAAAGAATTGCAATCTAAGAATATTTATGGGAATAGTTCCTAGGTTTGTTTATAATATGGATCACATCAATGCAATAACCGGTATGACACTCCTCGAAGAGGGGCTACACGTGGTATTAGCGCACCGGTCATCATATCCATATTCTACCCTTTCCCACCCCGTGAAGGTAATTAAAGCGCGTGTTGGTCACGAACTCTTTTGCATTCTGTTACCCATCCCTTCCTATTAGTCCCTGTGGAAATTAGGACTCCTATCCTAAAGGGAGGTGCTAGGCAGACCCTTAGGTTTTAAAGGTAAAAATTCTAGGGCGACAGATAACAAAACATGTAGGACTGCACATAAAGGAAGAACATGGAAAGCAATTAAGGGGCTCAAGTATACCTCCATATATATTGCACATACACGACATGCCTCATACACAAATTTGGGTCCAGTTTCAGTTCCTAAGCATGATATCTAAATGACAATAGCAGGATAAGATTTGTCATAACTCAGAGAGGAAGTCCTAATTAGGCTTGCCTGCTGATTTTAGCTTGCTGGTAGTTAAACATGATCACAAAGATAGATCTAGTTTTATTCCTTGTAACTGATTTCCTAAGGCTTGCCTAGGTGTATAATAACATGCACAAGCTGTACAACTTTGTTAAAAGGGTTTCAGATTACCAGTCCTAATAACATGTGATTCTAAGTGTTTACCAAAGACCGATTTCCATCTTATTAGAACAGTGATTGTTTTAGACATGTATATTTAAACTAGGTGTGATTTGGGTAAGTATGACCCTAAGGCATGATTTCTAGTGCAGCATGATAACTTAAACATGATTTTTCTAAATGAATGCAAGATCACAACATTATGCACAACTTCAGGAATAGCACAAGTGACATATTTTAATCATTGCTTACCTAGAACATGATATCTACGTGTATAGCATAATTGCATATTTTTTTAAAACATTTGTTCTAAGGCATGATCTAGACTACATTTTTTCCGAATACATGGACTGAATCAAATGGTAATAGTTTTTGTTGTTATTACTGATCCTATGAATAGGATTTCTAAGTGAAGGCAAGGAGTGATGACATGCTGAAAGAAAAGCAGATGTATGAACCTAAGTAACATGGTATCTAAATGCATGGCATACTTGATTCCTAGACGTAGTTACTAGTGCGGATATAAAAAAAATAAACATAGAAAAACATGATATCTACCCATACTTCCACTATCCAACACCGGAATCATTTTTACAAATTATTACAAACCTATGAATATAAATTACATAATTAAAAGGAAAAAAAGAAGTTAACTACAGGGAGCTTTCCATAGCAGGCCCAAGTTTCCAGATCCTCAAATGCCATTGGTTTACAACTTTTCACATGATCCAGGTGTGTCAAAGTTCCCTAAGGATCTCAAGGGATCCAGGGCAGTGCTCACACCTAGATTTCATAGCCAAGATGTAGTAAGTGTAGTGTGGAAATGCTAGCTCATGTGTGTCAAAGTTTAGAGGGAGCTCAAGGGTCCCAAGGCAATGCTCACACAAGAGGGGCAGAATCTAATGTGTAAGAGTATAGTGGAAGTGCTCATAGTGAGTAAGAAAACATTTAAAATAGTTTTGAGAAAGAGAGAGGTTTAATGAAAATTATCTTGAAAAGGGTAAGGCATTAGCACAACCAACATACTCAAACAGCACACACAAAATAATAAACAAGAATTAAGACAAGTTCAACAACCACAAGCAGGGATATGAGGGATTGTGGACAAGTATGAAGCACATAGGAACATGCTTGCACACAAGTAGGCCTCATAAAAGTATTACAAGACTTAAACTGTCATAGCATAGTCCTTTACAAGGATCAAAATAATATAAGTTGAGGGATGTTAGAGTACACACTATGTTCAGAACTACATGCTTATCATGTACTGGGGTCAGGGGATACGGCAGAAGTTTTAATGGGACATATAGAAAGTAATAGACATGATGAACTAGAGAGTAACCATATAGATAATTAAATAAATAAGCATGCTAGTTGCAGGGTAAGCAATAAAATTATAAGTAGACACATAATAGGAATAGAAGGAACTATAATATAGACTGAAGCATGTTGTTTTGGAAACCTTAAAATTAAACTGAGAACATACTAGTTAGATGATGAAGTAAGTGCAGAGTAAAGGAGAAGTAGTGTGCAGAGAAGGAGAGCAGCAATGTATAGGACAATATAGACAAATAGAGCAGTAATGCAAATAGAACAGTGGCACAATAGAGCAAGTAGAGTAATAGAGTTACTCAGTCTTGGCTTTTAGCTGACTGAGTAGCAAGCAAACAACAAGAGAGAAAGAAAAGTTCAGAACATAGTATGTTTGTGTGTGAGAGGGANATGTGTGTGTTCGTGTTTCAAATGAAAGAAGAGCATAAATATATATAGTTTCTGAAAGGTGGGTTGAAATAAGTTAAAAAATCAGAATCAATTAACAATTACGGAAATTAGTATCAATCAGAGTGAAATCAGCACAAGTATCCTATAATTAAGGGAGTTATTCAAACGGTGAGTACAAATAAGGAAAGACTAAAGGGAATATTCAAACAGCGTGAAATCAGCATGAGTATCCCTTGATTAAAGGGGTTAAAATTAAACGGCTAATAGGCAAATAACAAAATAAGGAATGTTCCCATGCGTATACCATATAAGGAAACAATTTCAACCCAATAGAAGTATGCAATTGAGACTAGGTTCATCAGATTTAATTAAGGAAATAAGGATGAATTAACTGTGAATCAACCATGTAGCAAGGTAAGAAATAAGTTAAAAGTCGAAAGTCAGTAAGAGTAGTCCATAAGAAATCGGTAAGGTTTTTTTTCAAATCTCAGGGAATCAGGGATTCAAATAAATCAAGAATAACATCAATTAGGAAAATAACAGGAAAGCAAAAGCATAGCAAGGTAAAGAAACACATAGAATTAGGGATTCAATGCTAGCACACACTAAACGAACAGGGAGAATTAAAGAGTAAAAAAAAAACCTAATGACTGTAGTAGCAAAATCACACATAGGTTTAGAGATAAAGCAGTAACACCAAAGGGATTAAACAGAACGAACACGATATAAACAGAAGAAACAAAATCAGGAACCCTAGTAAGCAAAAAATAAGGTAAACTCACATAACACTTAAAACATTTATGAGAAATAAAAGTTCATGCAATTAAACGAACACATTAGTCAGAGAGAGATCAGAAACATAGAGTTTTCAACATATTAAGTCAAATGAAAAGAGAACTTTGGATAAATCATTGAAACACGCAAAGAATCACAGAATGATACTAAAAGCGGAAGAAAAATCATTTTGAAAGAGGGGTTATGAAACCCTAATTTTGAGATGAAGAGACATTTAGAAATATGAATGTTTTTTGAAGGAAACATGTAAATGCTTCATAATATGCGTAGATCTAAGACAGATCTAAACAAAAAATCAAAAAATCATAAGAGTTAGGGTTTCAGAGAACCCATAGAAGATAAGAAACCCTTAAAATGTTGCCAGCTTTAGCCGGAGAAGTCATAGATTTTACCCGAACGTCCGGAGGTTGCCGGAAAATAGCATGAAGGACCATGGGTAGGAGCTGAGCAGCTTCAGGTTCACCTGAGGACCTCAGGGCAGCATCAAACCGACGTGTGCTGAAGCGGAGGCCAGGAGAGGGTGAGAGGACATAGCTTCCGGCGAGGGAGGTGGCCGGAGAGGACGGATAGAGTCAATCGGAGATGAGGGAGACCAGAAGGTTCTAGAGAGAACCATAGATAGATAGAGAGAGAGAGAGAGATAGAGAGATAGATAGAGAGAGAGAGAGAGAGAGAGTTAGAGAGATGTTTGAACGGGGAGTGAATGAGGGGAAAATGGGTAGTGGTCTAGGACTAATTAAGGTAAGAGTGAATCTGGGCCGTTGATCTAATTTGATCAACGATCCAGATTACGCACAGTATTGGGTCGGGTAGGCTTAGAGATTGGGCCTGGGTATTGGGCTAAATTAAATGGGTTGGACCAGGTTGAATTTGGGCTATATTTTAAATAAAAAATGGCTACTCGTTAAATACCCAATTAAATAGGTAAATAATTAATAAAAATAGTTAATGATTACATAAAAATGAAATTAAGGCTAAATAGGTGAAATTAAGGTAATTAACTAGTACTTAAAATATAAAATGACTGATTATTTAATTAAAATAGCATAAAAATGTGTAATTAGGCTATACTTGCAAAGTTGTTGTAATTATAGTCAAATAATGCCAAATAGGCTAATTTGTGAAATAATTAAATCCTAATAGGATTAAAAATGATATATTGAGCTAAGAAATGTTTTGAAATTACTTGTAATGCAATTTATGAGTAATTATTGGATATAAAAGTACTGAATAAACTAGAAAAAAATTGATAAAAAATATGGAAAATTATGGAAAAAATACCAATGCAATTTTAAAATAATTTGAGAAAAAAATTGGGTATCGACACCAGTTTTACATCAAAGGGGGTAATCAAGTCCTTTGATTTGTAGACACTAGTGCGCCAATTGATATTTGTTTTGTTTAAATAGAAATGAGTGTGCATGAAAAAATGAGGCAGCAACACAGAATACTTGGCCATGGTCTTATGAACTGTGGCTTGATGAGCAGCTCCACCGCGCATAGAGTCATACACATAAATGCACCTATCCTTGAAGGACATCACAACCATTATCCAATGCCATTGTTCTGCAACATTAATTGGCATTAAGACATGCTTGACAGTGTGCCATGAAACATTGGCATCCAAGACAAACCCCTAAATATACTATGCAACGACATGTTTCAGATTGCACACATCAATTTCTCCATCTGTATCAATAAACGCCTCCCACAACTCATTAAGTTTCTCATCGAAGTACCAATCTGTGGTGGTGAATGTTACAGGTAGATCTTTGTCATACTTCCCCTTCTTCCTCGGATAATAGAACAAAACATCAATGTGCTGAAACAAAACATAACAAATAACTAATCACTGAAGGCTCATAATCTTTAAGCAGCTACAGTTTTTCAAACCAAAATCACAGAAAATAAAGTAAAAATAATGCTCACTACTATCTCTTGTTCCAGGCAATAGCAATTAATAATATGTTCAAACTTAAGAGGACTGAGTGTTCATGTGTACACTGGCTAAAATTTAAAAAAAAATACTGTAAAAGTAACTTCTTACATACTGAGTCATCCAAAGGCCGACCATTATATGCTAAAGTGTAAACCTATTTTTTGTCTTCAACATGATATACATCAAGATCATAAGCAGGATAGAGTTCACTAACATGCTTCGGGTAAATTTCATTCCTGGTAACATATACACACAAAAGAGTACAGTGGTTTGATATAAAATAATGCTATAAGTGACAATATATTAAAATATAAAACTGAACAAAACTCAGAAGTTGGAAACATACTTCTTTCTGGACTTCCCTTCTTTGACCCACACAGCAAATACATTCAACAAAGAGCTGTTAACGCTAGTTCAAATTTTGCTTTGAAAAGGATGCTTGATAGCATAAATTTGTTTTTTTTTCTTTCGCTGCAATAACACCAGTACTGGAACCTGAATCAAATACAGTAATGAATGGAGACTGCATGCCCTTTGCAGGACATTTCTTCTTCTTTTTTTCCATTTGCAGCGGTACTTCAGGAAGTAATTCAGGCTTGTACAGAACCATCTCAGATTCAGCAACCTCCTTCTCAGATTGTTCCTTCATCTCCCCTGCCGTCTCATCAACTATTGCAGTTGCACAAAAAGCACCGGTCCGAGATTCAAGAACCTTTTATTTCTCAGATTCTTCCTTCGTCTCCCCTGCCGCCTCATCTACAATCTCACCAATACCACCATCATGCGATACATCTGGTGTGAAAGTTACTTTATCAACAAACATGTCAACTTTCACACTAGAAGGTCTTTCCATAATATTGACACCTAACTGATCTGCTGCATCGACCACAATGTTGTTACGATGATACACACTAGTATTTCTTTGAGAATATAAAACATCTTTGCCTTCACTTCCACCGACCTATTTTTTTAAAAAATAATCGAATTATCAAAAAAAACAAAGAAATGAAAAGGGAAAATTGCAGAATGCACAACTAAACACACCTTACAACCATCCATTTCAACATCTTTATTGCTACCAAACTCCATATTGCTCGAAAAATGATTATTGTCTTGACGACTACTGGTGTCTTCCTCTGGATGTGCACCATATTTGACTTCGTTTGCACCAAGCTATTTTTAAAAAAAAAGGATACAGTAAGTTAACTAAAATATAAAAAGAAATGCACAATGGAAAAGAAGCACATACCTTGGAATTTATCAACTCAAAGACATCCTTGAATTTATCAGAAACATATTCCATGAAGGAATTTAACTTCTTATAAAGCTACAAGATGAAACAAATAAGAAACAAATACACTTCGAATATACAATT
Organism: Nicotiana knightiana; assembly: GCA_005239525.1. Classification (NCBI taxonomy): domain Eukaryota; kingdom Viridiplantae; phylum Streptophyta; class Magnoliopsida; order Solanales; family Solanaceae; genus Nicotiana; species Nicotiana knightiana. Next base: position 32,486 of record ML384799.1, read on the forward strand.
TGAATAATACTTTCAAAACATTATATAAAACAGACAAATACAAACTTGTTTCACATCAGCTTTCAACTTCTGCAACTCACGGTCATAATTAACAGGTTGGATACCTGGCACCTTTTTTGGTGGGACATGCTCCTTAATCTGTTTCGGGGGTAGCATGAAAAAATCATCACTATCATCAATAGGAAGTTTTCCCCTGTTACATGATGTCAAATATTTCTGATACTCATCGGTAACTTCAACAGGTAAAGTAAATCTCCTTAGCTCTTCAGTTGTCAGAGAAATATTTTTAAACTGCAAATGTATTTGAAAGTTCTTCAGTCCTAGATGTATCAAAGATGTATAAAAAATGTATGTTTAATGTATCACAATGAATTACAGTGTATTATAAATGTATATCCCATCAAGGCATAAAAGATGGTACCTTATTCCCTGTGTTGTTGAAGAAACAAGTAGAGAAGTCCTCACGCGTTGGCCTGCCTATCATTTCCCAATTTAATATGCGTGGTGTATAATCTCCAACGCGAAAATCAAAATTTTTATCAACTACAGTGCAACATTCATAGAACAACATCTGTAGTGCAAGAGTAAATCCACCAATCCTATAAAACTCAGACTTTCCCCTCAACCTGTCCCTCACTGACTTCATTAAAGCTCGAAACGCAATCTTACCCCAGGGAAACGACACATACTCACCACTCTTGACAAGATAGAAATCACGTTTACTTATAAATGTCTTTTGAGCCAGAGTGGACATTAGAAATGTTTTTATGAAATAAATAATTTCAATCTTAACTGCGTCTTCATCAGAATGTCATTTCTTATTCTCAAAACAATCAATAAGCGACTTCTTTGACACCACTTCAAAACTAGAAAAATAAGAGTCCATCAACCTATTGGGTCCACTGAATTTACCCTCAACATGTTCGTTACCACGACAGTTTAAACCACTTACAACACCAAATTTTCGAAGACCAAAACGTAAAACACATTCGTCATTCAATTTCACATATAATTGATCACACTTATCCTGAACTAACTCCCTAAATATTAAAGAACGAATAAGTTGTGCCTGGATAGCAACTCGAGGTAAATCAAGGAAATATCCAAAACAGTTTTCCCTAAACGTCAGAAGCTGGACATCAGTCAACTTCGACCGTAAAATTGATCTGATGTCCACATTAGTGTATGATGACCAATGAGTAACAGGAATAGGCTCATCAACTGGAATATAGAGCTTCCAAGGCTACAAATACATGAAACGAACTAAAAACAAACAAATACAAACTAAATCCAATTTTAAAAGAAGCTTCAACAATAGAATAAATTATAACTGAAATTGTATGTACCTTATAAACTTTGTCAGGAATTTTAACTTTTTCTGCCTTCTGAACCTTACTTTTTTTTTGTTTGACGCCCACATTCACTTAGTCCTCCACGACACATTTTCTCTTACTTCGATCAGCATCCACTATAACCTTTTTGCTCTTCTTTTTCTCAAATTGTCCAACAACATCCTTTCGAGATTCTAACACTTTAACATTGTCAGAACGATTTTGTCTTATCATATTTCATTCATCAATCGATTTCTCAACTAAAACCGGGGTTGAATGAGGAGATAAACTCATCGACCTAGTTTCTCTTCTCGTGTTGCTCGATTTCTTAATTGAAACCGACTTTGAATAAGGTGATAGACTCATCGAACGAGTTTGTCTTCTCATATTGCTCTGTTTCACAACTGAAACTAGGTTCAATGAGAAATTTTTTTTTAAAAATATGTACGAACAAAAGGTTACAGAAATTTGTGAAGAAATTAATATAAAAACTCGATCAAAACTTACAAAATCGTCTATAACATATACACACGATGAACTCTAACTAAACAATTCAGTCGCAAAAGCCTAAAGAAAAGCAACATCGATTCTACAAAAACACATACAATCCGAAAAATATACAAAACAAGAGGTTTTCTACTCCAAATTACCTGGAATCAGACGAAAATAACCGCAAATGTATCTTGTTTTGTCGTCAATTTCAGCAATTTTGATTCAATTTAGGAAAAAATTGCAGAAAGAGAGAGAGTTAGAGATATAGATAAAGAGAGAGAGAGAGAGAGAAAATTCGGTGTTTTATACAAAAAATAACAGATACAAAAACTGACATTAATTAAAACTATTTGGGCCAAAAATGACATTTGAGTCTTTTTAGTAGATATTTAGTTTTGGGCTATTTTTGGTTAGGAAAGTTTGTAGAGTGACAGTTTGGGTAATTTTACCTTAATTCAATGTTTAATTACTGAAGCGGTTTGAGGAATTAAATTTTATGTTACATTAATAATCGGACCAACATACCAGATTCTGAACTAAATATTATAATATATCAAGTGAATTTTTAATACATTTATAGAATCGAGGCAAATGCTACTAGGTTTACATTAACCTATACCTAGTAGGCTAATACTATAAATTCGCTCTACGTCTAAAATTTTACACATTTAATTTGCTCATAAAAGGTAAAAAATAAAGTAAGAATTCCTTTAAAGGATGCCTCATATCATTTTCTATATAAGTCGTGAAGTAACATATTGTCCACTGTACGTTTTATCCACCTTTCAAATTTTGTTCCTTCGCCATATAACACCCTCTCCCGAGTGTATGCTTCCGCAGGAATCACACAAAAACCTGTAGTAAAATAACCGCTCATAACCTAACCTACCGAATATGTTATCACTAAAATTATTCAACTCTTCTTATATTTGAAAATCAAAAACACCCCAAGAAGTAGTGAAAACTCCATATACATTAATTACTTATAGCATTTTAAAAAGTGATTAATTAAGACTAGCATTTAACAAATGATAACAACATTTTGTAAGTACACGAGTTGCTGTTGTTGTAATTAATGCTCACGTTATATTTTTGCTAGTAGTTTATTTTCATATATACTTTTTTTTTCTCCTTCTTCATCTTCTTTAGCTTCATTTTTTTTTCTTCCAAATTTTTAATTCTTCCATGTTTGAATTAATTAATGGTTTGTGTTTACAATTTAGTCATAATATAAAAAAAAAATTAAGATGACACTTTTTGACTATCATGTCAACTATAATTTTAAACGTATGTTAATCTCTATAATAATATCTATTTCAGATTATGTAAATCTTCAAAACCAATTTTTTAGTAAGTTAATACAAGTGCTAACTACTTGCCAAGGGTTGATTTTGAATTGACAAAACAAAAGAGAAGACTAGTTTGTTCCTGTGATTGTGAGAAAAAAAAAATACAATCAAAATGTTTTCTTCTTCCCTTGAATTCTTGTCAAAAAGAAAATCAAATCAGATGTCAAATCTCCAGAGTTTTCTTCAGTCAGTAACACCCATCGTCTCTTCAAAACCTCTACCAAGGGTAATTCATTTTTTTAAAGAAACATCTGAATATAATTTGTTTGAGATTGAGCTATACTAATAGATCGATATCAAGTTTTCTTGTTTGCCTAGTTGTATGTTTTTTCATACCTTATATATTCAAAGAAATCATAAATTCCTTTTCGTATATAGCTTTCATTTTCTTTTTGATGAATATGATATAAAATCTATTTAGTTTATATATGGATCTTTTTAAAGCAAGTGAGATTCAAATGATAAAATTAATAACTTGTTTTTGCCATAGTAAGATATGTTTAGTTCTCCCTCCGCTTGCTTATCTAAGTATAAAATTGGAACAATCTTCGATTTTAATGGCAAAGTAGAGTTTATTTTTGTTCCTTTTTAATCAGATGTTGTCACAGGGACCTTCTGTTTTTTTTCCAACAAATTATTAGATATCACATTTCTAATACTGGTTACAAACTACATTTATTGAATGCATCTACAATAATCAAATATTTTTTCTAAATTTGCTTGATTGTTTCAAAATTTATTTCCTATGCACTAAATATTTTTCTACAATTGTGAATATATAGATATATATTCTTCTATCACTTGTCTCTTTTCCATATTTCCCTTCTCTTTTTTTTTTTTTGTTTTATTTCTTTTTACCATTTATCTCTTATTAATTAGTTTGATTTCTTTTTAAAATGTTGTAGAGTTACATGAATGATCCAATTGCCAAGGAAAAATCTGAATATTTCACACTTGGAGATTTGTGGGATTGTTATGAAGAATGGAGTTCATATGGTATTGGTGCTCCTATTGCTCTAAAAAATAATGAGAATGTTGTGCAATATTATGCTCCTTACTTATCAGCCATTCAAATCTACACCATCAAATCTCCAACAACACTTAGGTATTATACTTTGATTCTCTTTACTATTTTCATTAATTACGTACTTCATTGATAATTTATCGTAATTTCTTTTTTTTTGGGTATTATGATGATAATTTTTTTTACGGTATTACAATCCTTTAAGCGTCACACGAGTTTTAGAATATTCTCTTCACTCATTGGGGATAAACTTCTTTTGAATTTGTGTAATGGACAAACTTACTCTTTGCACGTACATTAAACCTATAATTTATCCTTCCTCTCCCCCATATTAGGGCACCTGCTTCCCTTTTCTTCCTTTCTTCCTTTCTTCTACACAACAATATAATATTCTTTCTCTTTTACTATTTTATTTCACACTATCTGATAGATTATTATACGCAGCGGAAGCAATCTCGGTATCAAAATCACATGTAATCTAAATAACTAACATAAACGGGATTTCACGGGTTACCTCCTGAAACGTGAACATATCTCTTCTATCACGTGACCCTTCAATTCAATAACTGCTCAGTGGGTAAAGAGTATAATGTTACCAAAAGCTAACTCACAATTAATAACAAATGGTATCATACATCAAGAAAATCTAAAGGGGAGCTTCCATAGTTGTTCTATCAATTATAATTCTATGTATATACGAATAAAATATTTAACGAGCGCCACGTGTCTTACACCCCCCTCTTCTTTAACTTTTCGATCTTCTTAATCATTTTTTCTCCCACTCTTGGAAATTATGCACACCTCAACGTACATAAAAAACCTAATAATTTACCCCAAAAGAAATATTTAAATTGAAGCATTCACTTGATCCGACTTCATAAAGTCTTTGTGATTGTTCCAAAAGAAATGAAGCAGAAGATATAATAGAGTTAATATAGTTATTGGATGAGGTCCACTTAATGTTAAATGGAGAGGCACATATAATTGATTTATATGAACGTCATGTGTTGTCCACAGTAAAACTAGTTGTTAAAATCGATAGGTATGAACATTTTTAGTGCATTTTCATAAAAATTTACGTACTTTACATAAAAGTATGAAGGTAGAATTAATTTACGTAAATCTATCAAATAATTTTGATTCGCGAAAACCTTAAAGGTAATATCAGAGATGGCTGTTGACATAATAAGAAGGTACTTGACACGCGATAGTTTGTGGTGGTGCTTTAGGATTCCAATACACTGTGTCTGTAATATTGTATGATTAATGAAGGTAAGAGTAGTCCTAAATTTGGAGGATCTTCATTTACACATAAATTAATACCTTCTAAAATAGTATTGGACCTTGAAAAAAATAAGATAAACGGAAAGTCTAAATGCATATAACATTCAAATATAAGAACTACTAACGCCAAGCATAAGCAAATGCTGGTCATTTCATAATGTCTCATGAAAGAACTAAACACCATAAAAAAGGAATCCACTTCTATTCTTTCACATTCGTGATGACGAGTAAATTTTGCCTAACCCGGATGATACAAGATAGTGATATCATAATCCTTAAATCATTTCCGCTGCCTCAAATTCATATCTTTCTGCTTAAACAAGTGTTGAAGAGTGGGATGATCACATGTGTTGACAAACCCTCGCAAAATAAGCACAATAAAATAACAATATATCAGACTAACCTACAAAAATAAAACGACACTTCAAATGACCTTTCCTTCGAAGAAAGAGATGAAAAGTTATTCATATTTGTGGATTGTTATTTGCGGGAAGACTGCAACTAATTATAGTTGTACTATTTGGGGTATAGACATATTGGTCACAATTATTCCTACTCTCTCAAAAGGTTATTAAGCTAATTTCTCTGCTGTTGTTTATGTATGATGTTTGGATTGAAAGGAACACTAGAGTCTACCAGAACAATGTTAGAACAATGGATACTCTCTCTCTCTCTCTTGCGTGTGCGTGCTCACATACACATACTCTCTCTATCTCTGCTCCATATTAAAAATCGGTAACCTCGTTACTGATGGTGGAAAAAATGGGTAAACCGACTCATCCAACTCAAAATTATTTTTATTTGTTTAACAATGATAATTTAAAACAGAGTTTAGTATGAATACCGATACGAAAGCGAAATCAGCCTACGCGACAATAATCATAACAACCTGCTAAGACTAGGTAATACAGAGTCACGAACTCTAGCTGAATACGTGGAAATATCTCAAAGACGGAAATACAATACTGTTCAATAACAAGCTGACAGTACAATGAAAGGAAAGGATTCCAAGAGACTGCGACGACCAATCAACTCTACCTTGAATCCTCGCGATCGATAAGCTAACTCTGCCTGAGTTCGATATCTCCAATACCCAGAGCTACACAAAAATGTGCAAACGCGTAGTATGAATACACCACGGTCAGTACCTAGTAAGTATCAATACTAACCTCAACAGAGTAGTGACGAGGTACGAGTGAAGACACCTACTAGTTAAAATAACATGTGCAGTATAGAAGCATAGAAGCTAATAATGGCAACAAGAATCAACATGTGATATAAATAGTAAAGTAATAGGAACACCGTGAAAGTACCATTGAAACCAAATAAGGAAACAAATGACAACTAATCAATCAAGTCGTTCTAACACAAGTCTCGCAACGAAATTATTCTGAGACACCTCATCTCATAATCACAAGTCACGAGTCTCAACCCATAAACATATGTTCAGGGCACCTTGTACCCACATTTCTATTCACAATCGCACGGACAACTCATGTGCCAATATCTCAACCCGGACGGTATGATCAGAAGCTCACAATCACAATCTGCCCGACGTGGTCACAGGCTCACTATCACAATCCGTCCGGCATGGTCAGAGACCCAATATCAACATAATAGAAGATAATACAAGAAAACATGGGCATGATCAATAAATGTTAAGTTTCATACTCCTGAACTAGTATAAGTGGCATGCTACGGTGTATGCTTGTGCGAGTGTACAAGTACAACCCAAGTCAACAAGTAATATCAAAGACAACAAGTGGCTTATTGAAAGCATGATAACAAGTCACGTAAGGTGTATGACATACACAAGTACAATCACCCTACCACGCGAGTATCGTCAATATAATGCCCTAGGAAATCACACACCATCCCAGATATTGCCACCATTATCTCACTGATAGCCACACGTATCACCCTGCCCTGACAATATCATTAGCCACCATCACTCCACATAATAGCCACCGGTATCACTCCGCATAATATCCACTCTTATCGCTCCGTCCACACAATAACACAATAGCAGCCCATATCTATCACGACCCAAAATCCATTAAAGGTCGTGATGTCGCCGGACACCGCTGCCAGGCAAGCCAGAAATAAATACTTAATTTGATTCTTGTTTTAATATTTTTTAAATCATATTTCCTTCAATTAATAGCAAAATATGGAATATACAGAGTAAATAATGATATTTTTAACCATTCCAATACTGAACAGCCTATAATCATCCCAAAACCCGTTGTCACAAGTGCATTAACATTAACTAGGAATATAAAATTTAATACAACATCTGTCTGGAAATACTCTGAAGGAGACTCTGGCAGTTGCGGGATTTAATGAGGAATGCAGCTCACCTAAGTCCCAATATGCATACACACCCCTGCTCTCACAAGGCCACTAGTCATATGTGTACCTTCACAAAAATGTGCAGCAAGTGTAGTATGAGTACGTAAATCAACGTGTACCGAGTAAGTATCTAGCCTAACTCCGGAGGAGTAGTGACAAGGGGTCGATATCGACACGCACTAGTGGTCCAATAATATCAGATATAATAAAGAGGGAAGTAAGTACGAGGGAGAGTAAATAAATGAAATAAACAAGTAAAAATCAGGTGGTATAAATCCCCCTCTTTACGAGGAACTCAAGCTCTCAATTAGAATTTCCATCCCTAACTGGAGCATATATATGTAGATATATTGGATCTCATCAAGTAGATTGCCATAATTCAAATCCGGAAAACTCACAAATACACTGGCTTCTTGCCAATTTTTACGCACGATTTCATGAGGATATGATATAGGAAATGCCGAGGCATACAACCCGATCCAACATAATATTTAAATTGTGTGTTACCGAGGGTCGCACGACATGAACCATGGATACACCTGTTAAACTGCCGAGGCGAACGACCCGCCCCCTTAAGAGTGTGGTACATAAATCCTGTCGATGCAAACTACCCGATCCCATAAGAGTGAAATACATAATCCTGCCGAGGCGAATGGTCCGATCCCATAAAAGTGAAATACATATTTCTGCTGAGGCGAAGCCCGATCCCATTAGAATAAGAAGCTTTGACGGGTCCTTGACATCACTCACGAATAAACGTGTGAGTTGTGATTTCTTTGGTAAAAACCTTTTGATGAAGTATAAATATCACGGAAACATGCCGTAAGAGTAGTAAAGTTATTCGGTGACTAATCATGAACTCCTGAAGTCTCCACAACAGTAAGTGTAGTCTCTAGTAGAAATATAAAATAAAGGACTTTAATAGGTGAGAGACTACTCAAATAGTACAGCTAAAGCATGATGCAAACCTAAGTCTACCCGGACAATAACATGAATGTATGTACATACGCGCTCACGTCACCTCACACATAAATAGCCCCCACAACAAGTAGCATACATCAATATACAACACCTAGGGGTAATTTCCCCCACACAAAGTTAGACAACAGACTTACCTCATCTCAAAGCTTACTTTCCGATCCGAAAATGTATGTAAATACTCAACTCGATTCCAAACGACCCGAACCTACTCAAATGTTATATAAAATAGTCAATACATGCTCAAGAGTTCACATCCTAACTATTAAAGTGAATTTCCAATCCAATTTGAAGAATTCCTAAAATTCACCCTCAGGCCCCTGTGCCTGGATTCCAAATTTTTTTGAAGATAAACACTACCCATATCATCATGAACTCAAACATATTATTTGTTCTTAATTTCATGCCCAAATTCGTGGTCAAAATCAAAAAATATAAATTTCTAGGTTTTTCTCCAAAATCCCAAATTTCTACAAATTTTCATGTCTAAATGCACATATGAACCTTGTATTTAACTCACAACTAGTCGAAATCACTTACTTCTTGATGATGATGGAACCCTCTCAAGAATGCTCCCAAAAATCGGCTAAGTCCAAATGAGAATGAGGGAAATGAGCTAAGTCTCGCAATAAAAAGCCCTTGCTCCAGATGCAGACGTTGCATTTGCGACATCTGGCTCGCAATTGCCATGGTCGCATTTGCGACAAATGCATCGCAAATGCGAAGCAAAGTCATCCCTGCCAAGGTCGCATTTGCGACCAAGTTCTTTGCAAATACGAAGGGGACAACATCACAAAAGTGACCAACCGTTCGCAATTGCGAACTCCTCAGAAAATCCCCACCCTCGCAAATGCAAACCCCTCCTCGCAAATGAGAGTTCGCAAATGCGATCCATAACCTCGCATTTTCAAGACCTGCAACCCAGACCCAAAACCAACAAAACCAGCACAACTTTTTCATCCAAAAATTATCCGACACACATCTGAAGCCCACGGGACCCCGTCCAATCACACAAATTAGTCCTATAACATAACACAAACTTGCTCGAATTCTCAAATCACATAAAACAACGTCGAATTCGTGAATCACACCTCAATCCAAGCTTAATGAACTTTAGAACTTCACACTTCTACATTCGATGCTGAAACCTATCAAATCACGTATGATTGACCTCAAATTTTGCACACTAGTCTTAGGGATTAGGTAAGCCTTAGAGTTACTGAATAACAACAAAAATATAAGAAGGCTAGCAGTCTCGATATAAAATCTCAACAAAATGTACAAACTTTCCCAAAACCGGTAGTACAAGTCATAAGCTCTACGAATCTTCTACAACTTCTAAATACAACCATTTGGAAGTAGATACAACGGTGTATGAATAATAAATACAAAGAAGGCGACTCCGACGCCTGCCAACGCAGCAGCAGGTTACCTTGAGTCTCCTCGGCAATCATCCACACAACTATTACATTATATACCTTGATCTGCACACAAAAATGTGCAGAAGTGTAGTACGAGCACACCGCAGCGGTACCCAGTAAGTATCAAGACTAACCTCGGTGGAGTATAACGAGGGCTAGTCAAGACACCACTGGTCTACAAAATAAATAACAAGAATATAGAAATGACCGAGCGTTACATCTATCTAAGACTTCTCAGGATAATCCACCACAATACAATATAAAGCAGAAGAAAATTACAGAAATCAATCACGAAACAGCACAAAAATACACAGAAAGATGGACAGCAAAACAAGTCGAATCGAAAGGAAATACAATACAATAGAGGACACTGATAACTCAACTCCACGTCGGTTTGTTCACAACGGGCCTTAGCCATTAAAATCCATAACTGGTAGAAATCTTTAAACAACAGTTCATATGAATAACTTTTGCAAATAAAAATCATTTTAGTATGGAAGAGTTTACTTTGAAAACATACTTTCTCCAAAAGTAGATATAAGTATAATTAATAGAGAGAATTACGTAAAACATAGTTTCTTTCAAACTACGAAGCTTTCCAAAGAGGCTCTCCCAATAAATGACTTCCAAATATCATTTTAGACAAAACTAGTGCTTTTCAAATATACCTTCGATGTAAAAGTCATTCAAATATAATCATTTCAAAACCATTGCTTTTTCAACAAAATCCCTTAATAAAAATCTCCTCAAGATTTATCCACCGGGACTCAGTCCGTCACTCAGAAATTTCCATGCAGTACAGGAGGAATATCACATCTTGCCAATAAATGCAGTAAATGGCAAACAAGAATGACCGAAATAATAATGCATAAATACGGCACGAAATGTCCTTTCGTGCTAACATAACATAACATGGCATGAAATGTCCCCTCGTGCTAACATAACATAACATGGCACGGAATGTCCCCTCGTACTAACATAACATAACATGGCACGGAATGTCCCCTCGTGCTAACATAACATAACATGGCACGGAATGTTCCCTCATGCTAAATATCATAAACATGGCACGGCATTATCCTTTGTTTTTTACACTCTTCCTCACCCAAACAATATCAAGAACAACAGTTTGGCAAGGAAAAACTAACAATATGACCCATAAATCACCATATCCCGGCAAGGGTGTCAATAATACAAACAATATCATTAACAACATAACCATCAATAGAAACCACAACATCCCAGCAAGGAAGTCAGCAGTATAAACGATATCATTCACAGCATAAACATCAATAGGAACCATCACATCCCGGCAAGGGATTCAACAATACAAACCATATCATTAACAACATAGACAGTAATAGAAACCATAACATCCTGGAAAGGGAAACAACTATAACCAATCTCACCTAAACAGTTTACTTCACAGAATAACACTCGGCTTAAAACAAAAGGCCCAATAATAGGCAACACCAGGAAAATACCAATAATATAAATGTCTAACAATTAGACCTAAGTGGAACTTAAGGGAATAGTCATAGAAATCACAATCCAAGACTCACGGGCATGCTTGACTCCAACGAATAAATGTTCCAACTACGGCTAGTCCACTATAAAGCTAGATGTCACTAATTATGGTCAATTAGGCAAGCTAGGAAGAAAATGTAGCATGATGATAACAGAAGTAGAATATTCATTTTAGTTAAGTAAAGTCAAATAGCCAACGAAGAATCCAAAAATAAGTAATTCTAATTTAAACATGAACGGATGAAATTAACAACCAAGGATTCAAGTGTAATAATTACAAATCATACACAGGTAATATAAGAATCCATGAATCCTAAAAGGCAATCTAATTTCAAATAAGTACGAGTATACACTCGTCACCTCGCATACTCGTACTACAATCAACAAGGAAGACTCAATCCTAAGGGGGTAGTTCCCCCACACAAGATTAGGCAAGATACTTACCTCAAAGATGACATCCCGATACTCAAAAATAGACTTCTCGGGCGGAAAGACCTCCGGACGACTTACAATCAACTAAAATAACTTCAAAATACACATAAAATGTATAAGGAACTATTCCGAATAATAAAGTTTCAATCTTTACAAAATCATAAAATTCGACCCAAAAGTCGACCCCCGGATCTGCACCTCGGAACCCGACAAATTTTATAAACTTTGATTACCCATTCCGATACGAGTTCACCCATACTAAATGCATGAACAAGTCTTATAACCTAAAACGAACTCGCTCGAGGTTTCAAACTACATAAAATACACTAAAACGATGAATCAAACCCAAAAATCAATGAAATTCCTCAAAACTTCTTTAAACATCAATTTTTTGAATTTAAGGATCCGAATCATGCCAAACGAAGTCCGTTTCATACCAAACTTCACATATAACACATATAAATCATATCAAACCTGCACCAGGCTCCGGAACCAAGATACGAGCCCGATACCACATGTTTCACATAACATTTCATTTTCAAAAACCTTTATATTTTTCAAAAAACAATTTTTCTTTAAAAATTCATTTCTCGGACTTGGGACCTCGAAATTCGATTCCCGGCATACGCCCAAGTCCCATATTTTTGTACGGACCCTCTGACACCGTCAAACACGGGTCCGGGTCTGTTTACCAAAAACGTTGATCGAAGTCAATTTTATTCAAATTTCTAATATAAAATTATCATTTTTATCAGTTTTTCACATAAAGGCTTCCTGACTACACGCCAGGGCCGCGCACGCAAATTGAGGTGACATAGAAGGAGGTTTTCACAACCTCAGAACATAGAATTAGCTAGAAAAATACGGGATGACCTTTTGGGTCATCACACAAATGGACATCGATAACATTGAAATGTATCTCAACAAAAACTTATGAAATTCTTCCAAAATGCCAACTTCTACAATAGGCGTCGAAACGCTCCCGGGTCATCCAAAACCCGATCCGGACATATGCCCAAGTCCAAATCATCATACGAACTTGTTGGAACCTTCAAATCCCGATTTCGAGGTCGTTTATTCAGAAATCACACTTTAGTCAATTCCTCCAACTTAAGGCTTCCAAAATTAGAATTCTCTTTTCGAATCAACTTCGAACTTCCCAAAATTCAATTTCGACCACGCGTACAAGTCATAATACCTTAAGTGAAGCTGCTCAAGGCCTCAAACCGCCGAACGACGCGCTAGAGCTCAAAATGACCGATCGGGTCGTTACATTCTGTCCTACTTAAACATATGTTCGTCCTCGAACGTGCTAAGAACTGCTCCAGAGTTGTCCAAAATCACTGTTTAACACCTCGTGCACCTACCCATGCTAACACAACCCAGTTGAGCACATTAGCTTGAGCCAATCTGAAGATTCTCCCTTTTATTTATTCAAATAAGCCTTAGAACCAAATTCTAACATTTTTAATTCTCTACCAGATCTGTTTCCGACATACGACCACCGTATCCATCACTACATGATGTACTAATACATGTTTGTATACTCTTACCGAATTCACACCATGTATCACATTATTCACATGACCATAATGACACCCCTAGCTACAATAACTAAAATCCCATGAATTCGATGTCCACAACACACCTTATGAAGCATTTAAATCTTGTTTCAGCTCTCGCAATACTGCCACGACAGAAAATATGTATAGGAACTTGTAACCACCTGTCGAACCATAATTCATGGGGTCTCTTCTCCCGACAAGAATCATTACCTCATTCTTAACTAAATATCGATATTTACTCTTTAATGTGCCTGATGTAAATCTGATCGCACTGATCCCAGGTCCAATAATCTCGTCTCACCCAGTACAAGTTGCTCAAGCAATAAGCCACCTCCGACACTGCCAAATGTGTCATATGATGCTACAATGTGCCAACAAGCTACAAACTTGAATGTGATACATAAGGGAACTAACTCAGGAAAGAACTACTCAACCCACGTAACTAATTTTAAACAACCGAAAGATATTATGAACCTTTCTCAGAAAATGAGAAGAAAAACACACAATAATAGATATGGGAAATATACTCAACATCACATTGTTGCGGCGTGCAACCCGATCAAGGTTGCGAATCCGCAAATCAGAACACAAAGCGCCTTACACAGGACACTGATCTCAAGTGACACCAAAGACAATACCAGCTTACTTCAACCATCTTAATCCTTTCCTGCTCACCCAAGCTCGTAACATTCTTGTCTATACCGAACCGCAACCTTGATCCTAAACATCCAATTCCCATGTCGTTCACTGCACCTAACATGCCAATATGCGAGAATACCATAATTCCATCATAACTCCTGAACCACTAATAGAATAAACACTCCAGCATATAGAAAACCTTCACTTAACTCACTTCAAGAGAGCCATTGCAACATGTGACTGAATTCCCATAACTGCAGAAAATACAAACCTCGAGTAGTGGTCTAAACCACCATACTTCTTCCTAGATCCATCTATACATAACAGGGCAAAATACTCGAATGCCTCCACATAAAATCACTTACGGCGACCGTCAAGCCTCACGAGTACCACCACAATTGCATGTATAACTTAACACACCGAAGGAACTGAGCATTGCAATTATTATGCCAATTCACCCATTTCTAACCAATCCGACTTCATCTAATTTACTCCCGACTTGCCTTAGGAATAATAATACCTCCATTTAATACATGACGACCCCAAATCTGCACTCATCCTGAGTGACCTTATTTCACGAGACCATGCAGTCTCTAAAACCCACGAACTAACTCCTACCCTCCTTATGCGCACATTCACATCTTCAACTGGTACACCGATTCTGATAATTCCTCTACGAATCCGAAGTTATTTTTCTCCTAGTCCTCCAATCCTACACCACCAAGTGATGATAACATAGAACACTCCAAGCCCCCTTCCATAATCCACTGCAAAAAGTTCGATACTTAACTATACCACGGACCCGAAATCCTTAGGCATCACACTTTAATTTTGAACCTACTAGGACCATTGTTGAGAGTTACCCACACTGACTTGCTCCCGAACATAATCAAACTCCAAGGCCCTGCTAGCGCCTGAACACCCTCTCCAAGAGCGATCAGTTGAATTCCTTTCCTTATACATCACATCCACACAAAGCATACACTCCGAGTCTTCCCAAAACCTGAACATGAACTGATAAGGCCAAATATAACACACATTCCTCAAATCCTTTTCTCAAATTACCACTGATGTTTTCTTTACTTAGTTGTAATAACCTACCGATACACCGCTAACCAGAAACCACACAAGTAGACAACCATGCAATCGAATCATATATGGTGGGGCCCTCCCATTTAGCTTGAAGCTAAAATTACATAACCCTGGGATCCATCGAGGTTCCTTCTTCCCAATAAACATCAACTAAGATTCCAACAACGCATTCCAATCTCGAAGTCATGTTGTATCAAAATAAAAATCGATGGACCTATTCACTGTCCATCATGAAATTTCCCAAATGGCTCCAGACTTTCCCCAAGATGTGTGGCCACCCTACCACAGAACCCATATGTTACTATGCCACTCTCCCACTTTGGTAAATCCTCTCCTTTAAGCAACCCTTGAATTCTACTTTTCACACTCGACCTCTTCACAATTCAGCCACCGCAAGACACCTGCCACACGTCCTTCCTCGTCCTTTGCTATCAATTGTTACTCCAAATTCGAATCCGTCTCTGTAACATCTGAACACATGAGTCGCTACTAGCTCTAAACCTCTTAGAAAATCATCTTTCTCAAGCCCTCAATACTAGATGTACCAATTGGATTCCGAAATCGCTACACTCCGCTATTTCTAAAAACCGCATCTCAGGCACCATTTCACAATATCTTGTCCCAAAGGAAATTTGAATAAGGCCATAACATCAGCGAACCATAACGCGTTCAACAAGGACGATGGCACCACATCACAATTGAGAACTCTACCACACTCGAAAATATCAAGTCTTATTACTCCATTAACCCAAACCTGAACATTCATAGTAAGATTGCCTTTCCTTTGTCGGACTTAAACGCTGAATCTCTACATCATGCGTTGGGAGTTTCTCTATTCAAGTCATTTATTGTATCGACACATAAATGATCACCCCACCATTACATCAACACCGTGAGATAATAACTCATGAACGTCATAGTAACATGTGCATAGCCTCAAAACTATCCGAAATATAGCTACTGAGGTAAAATGACAGAACACCCTTTCAGCAAGAAAAAAACATTAACCCCAATCGAATACGCAGGGAGAAATATATTACACCATCTCTATAGTACCATCACAATTTCTCGATTCCCAATTGATAACAAGCATTTCACGTCCCATAAGATTGAATGGGAAAGAAATGAAGGCATAAGCCTCAAAGGAATGAAGTCGTACGATGAGGAATCAAGAAGGGAAGTGCTCCTAACAGCCCTGTAGCCTCTCGAAGATAAGTACAGACATATCCGTAACGATCCGTAAGACTCTACTAAACTTGCTCATGACTCCTGAGACCTATGTGAACATAGTGCTCTGATACCATGTTGTCACGATCCAAAATCCATTAAAGGTCATCATGGCAACGTACAACGCTGTCAGGCAAGACAAAAATAAATACTTAATTTGGTTCTCGTTTTAATATTTTTGAAATCATATTTCCTTCAATTAATAGTAAAATATAGAATATACATATTAAATAATGATATTATTAAAAATATCAATACTGAACAACCCATAATCATCCCAAAACCCGGTGTCACAAGTTCATGAGCATTAACTAGGAGTATAAAATTAAATACAACATCTGTCCGGAATAAAATTGGAGAAGAAAAATATAAATACTATGAAGGAGACTCTGTATGTTGTGGGTCACAATGAAGAATGTAGCTCACCTAAGTCCCCATATGCATGCACACCATTGCTATCAAAAGGCCACTAGTCATATGTATACCTGCACAAAAATGTGCAACAATTGTAGTATGAGTACGTAAATCAATATGTACCGAGTAAGTATCTAGCCTAACCCCAGAGGAGTAGTGACAAAGGGGTTGACATCGACACGCACTAGAGGTCCAATAACATCAGATACAATAAAGAGGTGAGTAATTATGAGGGAGAGTAAATAAATGAAATAAACAAGTAAAAAACATGTGGTACAAATCCCCCTATTTACGAGGAACTCAAGCTCTCCATTAGAATTTCCCTCCTTAACTGGAGCATATATATGTAGATATAGTGGATCTCATCAAGTAGATTGCTATAATTCAAATTCAGAAAACTCAGAGATACACTGGCTTCTTGCCAAGTTTCACGCACGATTTCATAGGGATATGATATACGAAATGCCGAGGCGTACGACCCGATCCAACATAATATTTAAATTGTGCATTATTGATGGTCGAATGACACGAACCATAGATACATCTGTTAAACTGCCGGGGCGAACGGCCCGCCCCCTTAAGAGTGTGGTACATAAACCATATCGATGCAAACGACCCGATCCCATAAGAGTGAAATACATAATCTTGCCGAGGTGAATGTTCCGATCCCATAAGAGTGAAATACATATATTTGTTGAGGAGAAGCCCGATCCCATTAGAGTAAGAAGCTTTGACGGGTCCTTGACCTCACTCACGAATAAATGTGTGAGTTGTGATTTCTTTAGTAAAAACTTTTTGATGAAGTATAAATATCACGGAAACATGCCGTAAGAGGAGTAAAGTTATTCGGTGACTAATCATGAACTCGTGAAGTCTCCACAATAGTAAGTCTAGTCTTAAGTAGAAATATAAAATAGAGGAATTTAATAGGCGAGACTACTCAAATAGTACACCTAAAGCATAATGTGAACCTAAGTTTTACCCGAACAATAACATGAATGTAGCTTTGTACATGCTCACGTCACCTCGCGCGTACATAGACCCCATAACAAGTAGCATACATCAATATACAACACCTAGGGGTAATTTCCCCCTCACAAAGTTAGACAGGAGACCCACCTCGTCTCAAAGCGTACTTTCCGGTTCGGAATTGTGCTTTAAATCCTCAACTCGGTGCCAAACGACCCGAAGCTAGTCAAGTGTTATATAAAATAGTCAGTACATGCTCAAGAGTTCACATCCTAACTATTAAAGTGAATTCCTAACCCAATTTGAAGAATTCTTAAAATTCACCCCGGGCCCACGTGCCCGAATTCCGAATTTTTTTTTAGATAAACACTAATCTTATCATCATGAACTCAAATTTATGGTTTTTTATCAATTCCATTCCCAAATTCGTGGATATAAATTTCTAAGTTTACAAAGTTCCAAATTTCTAAAAATTTTCATGTCTAAATCCACAAATAAACCTTGCATTTAACTCATAACTAGTAGAAATCACTTACCTCTTGATGATGATGGAACCCCTCTCAAGAATGCTCCCAAAAATTTCCTAAGTCCAAATGAGAAATGAGGGATAGTCTCGGATTAAAAAGCCCTTGCTCTAGACATAAACGTCGCATTTGCGATACCTGACTCGCAATTGCGACAACGGCGTTGCAAATGCGAAACAAAGTCATCCTGTCAAAGGTCGCATTAGAAAGGAGACTTACCACGTTTGAAGCTTACTTCCCGGGTCAAGAATGCGCCCAAACCTCCAAATTCGTCGCCCAAGAACCCGAAACTAGCCAAGCATTATATAAATAAATCAACCTATGCTCAAGAGTAAAAAATTCTCCTATTTAAATAATTATCTCAACCTAGTTTGCAATATCCTAAAATGTACCCCCGGGCAAACGTGCTCGGATTCCGGAAATTTTCAAGAGAAATTGTTACCCATAACCTAAGGTTCAAGAACATATAGTTTTTGCATGATTCCATATCAAATTGCTTGTTTAAATCTTATTTTTCTCAAAACCCTAAGTTTTACTCTAAACCCATGATTTCCACAATTTTTGTGTGTTAATCTACTCAAAACTCAAGTATAAATCTCACTTTTAAGTAGGAATTAACTTACCTCGCGATGCTAGGTCGAATCTCCCCTTTGAAAGCTCCCAAAATCGTCCAAAGATGAAAGAAAATGGACAAAAAATGCATAAGTTCCGCACTTAAAACAACCTCACTACCTCCAGGACTTTGCCACCTGCGGCTCGAGGACCGCACCTGCGAGCGAGTGCTCGCAGATGCGGAAGAGGAGAAGAAGGCCAGGGGTCGCACCTGTGGCTCTGCTTATGCGGAAAAGGCCTACACCAGCGGAAATTGGGCGGCCCCTCTAAGGCCACACATGCGAGGCTTTGACCGCTCCTGCGGTTTCGCACCTGCGGCTGGTCCTTCGCAGGTGCGGTTGCACCAGACCTGATGCACCAGTAGCTCTTTTTGAGCTTGGTTTGCCTCGCGCGATGTCTGAATGGCATTCGGGCCCACCCGAGGCCCCGACCAAATATACCAACCAGTTTTAAATCATAATACAGACTCGCTCGAGCCTTCGAAACTTCCGAAACAACGCTAAATCTAAGAATCATACCCCAAAATTAAATTGAATCAAATTTTGAACTTCAAGTTGTTGAATTCACTTTCAACATGCCGAAACATACCTATACTACTCGGAATGACACCAAATTTTGCGAGCAAGTCATAGATGACATGAGAAACTATTCCCGGTCTCGGAATTCCGTTCGGACCTCGATAACACATAAATACGTTCCAAACCACAATTTTTGAACTTAAAGAGTCATAATTCACTATTTGGTGCCGCAACGCTCCCGGGTCATCTGAAACTCGTTCCAAACATACGCCCAAGTCCGAAATCATCATACAAAACTACTGGAGCGTTCAAATCTTGATTCCGAGGTCGTTTACTAAAAATGTTGACCGAAGTCAAACTGGGCCTTTAAGGCCAACCTTAAGGAACTAAGTGTTCCCATACCACCCGAAACTCTTCAAAACCTCGAACTACCTGTCCCCACAAGCTATAAATCAGTAAAAGCAAATACGAAAAGTCTCATTTAGGGGGACGAAGTTCTAGAACACAAGACGACTGGTCGGGTCGTTACACGTCCAATCACACAAACCAGTCCCATAACATAAAACAAACTTGCTCGAGGCCTCAAATCACATGAAACAACATCGAATTCATGAATCGCACCCTAACAAACTTTAGAATTTCAAACTTCTACATTCGATGCCGAAACCTATCAAACCACGTCCAATTGACCTCAAATTTTTCACACAAGTCAAATTCGACATTACGGACCTACTTAAACTTCCGGAATCAGAATCGGAATCCGAACCCGATATCGAAAAGTCAACTCCCGGTCAAACTTCTCAAAAGCCTTCAAATTTCTAACTTCCACCACATGACCCCGAAATGACCTACGGACCTCCCAATCCACTTCCGGACATGCTCTCAATACCATAATCCCCATGCAGAGCTATTCCCAGACTCGAAATCCCAAACGGAGATTGATAACATTTAAATGTATCTCAACCATAATTTATGAAATTCTTCATAAATGCCAATTTCCACAATAGGCGTCGAAACTCTCCCGGGTCATCTAAAACCTTATCCGACATACTCCCAAGTCAAAAATTATCATACGAACCTGTTGAAACCTTAAAATCTCGATTCCAAGGCCGTTTACTCAAAAATCGCACTTTAGTCAATTCCTCCAACTTAAGGCTTCCAAAATTAGAATCTCTTTCCGAATCAACTCCGAACTTCCCGAAATTCAATTCTAACCGCGTGTACAAGTCATAATACCTGAAGTGAAGCTGCTTAAGGTCTCAAACCGTCGAACGACGCACTAGAGCTCAAAACGACCGGTCGGGTAATTACACACAATAATTCACATGTGCTAACTTCACAAAAACATAACATATCAACTCATACCGCAAGTGCCCATAAGCAACAATCTTTTCAAAATAACCAACAATATTAATATTTCCACAACCAATAGCCCTCGGCTCAAACAAAATGTGTATAGAATCTCAATGACAATAAAATGAACGAGAAAGTAACCCAACAATGAAAAACACCCCCTTTAAACACAACTCCAATTCAAATAAATAATTACTTTCAATAACTTCCAACTTCAATTAATTTCTTAAGAATAACCTCAATAACGAAGGTATTTCCATGAAGTGGTAAACTTCGGATCCTAGTGTATGAAATAGGCTAACAATGACAGAAATTAGCAACTATCTCTAAATGCATGAGAATAACTCGGCAACAAAAGGATATCATGTAACAACAGTATCAATAAGAATAACTCAACAATAAAAGAAGTCACATAATGATAAAAGAGGTAACAAATTCAAATAAAGTATATAAGAGTAAACTTGACAAGTAAAGGATATGACACGTGCGAACAACTTCAATTAAAGCATGTGAGACTAAACATGACAAATAAAAGATATGACATGTGCTAACAACTTCAATTAAAGCATGTGAGAGTAAATGTGAAAAATAAAAAATATAACATGTGCTAACAATTTCAAACCAATATATGAAAGAAGCCTAAGAACCTAAACCAGTCAATTTTCACATACAAGCCCGAGTACACACTCGTCACCTCGCGTACACAGCTTCCACATAACACAAATAGCACAAACGATTCAAATTCTAAGGGGTAGTTCTCCCACACAAAGTTAGACAAGATACTTACCTCAAAGAAGCCAAATCAATACTCTAAAATGACCTTCTCGTGTGAAACAAACCTCCGGACGGCTCTAATATACCCAAATAACTTAATATCATAAATAAAATCCATAGGAAACCAATTTGGATAATACATCTCCGATCTTTTATGAAACTAAAAAATCAACCAAAAAATTCAACCACGGGCCCGCTCCTCGGAACCCGATAAAACTCATAAAATCTGAACATTCATTCGGATACGAGTCCAACCATACCAAAATTATCAAATTCTGACATCAAATCGGACTTCAAACCCTCATTTTATATTTTTGAAAGTTTTTACAATAATCCTCAATTTCTCCAATTTAAATCACTAATTTAATGATAAAAGCAAAGATGGAATAATGAAATATAATTAAATTTGGGCGAAGAACACTTATCCCAATACAAAACATGAAAATCCCTCAAAAACCGCCCAAAACCTAGCTCTCTAACCCAAAAAGTGATAAAATATCAAAAGCCCTCGAAATAGATAAATAGGTCTGCCCAGGTGTTCCAATTCGCGATCACGAAACACAATAATATAAGATGCCAAATATGTTCTACGTGAACGCGTCAGCACTGCCGCGAACGCGAAATACAATCTCCAGTGAGTATCACGAACGCGTTGTTCCATACACGAATGCGGAGATCAAAATCCGTGATGACTGCTCCCAATCTTCCTTCTACGCGATTGCGTAGCATCTCTCACAAACGCGATGATTATAACCTTCCCAGATTAGCGAACGTGGTCGCCTCTTCGAGACCGTGAAGAACAATACACCTGGTCCACAATAACACTATGCGAACGTGAAGGAACATGCACGAACACGAATAAGAAGACATCAGATGATAGAACAACTATCCAAAACAAAGAGAAATGGCTCGTAACCCATCTGAAACACACCCGAGGCCCCCACGATCCTGCCCAAACATACCAAAAAGTCCCAAAACGCAACACAAACTTGCTCGAAGCCTCAAATCACATAGAACAATATAAAACCACAAATGATACATCAATTCAAGCCTAATAAGCTTCCAACTTACAAAACTAATGCCTAAACATATCAAACCAATTCCGAATGAGCTCAAAAATTGCATGCAAGTTCCAAATAACACAACAGAGCTATACCAACTCCCAAAATTATAATCCGAACCCGATATCAATAAAGTCAACTCCTGATAAAACATCTCAACCTTCCAAACCTTCAACTTTCCAACTTATGGACTTTCAAATCCAAATTCAAGTATACGCCTATGTACAAAATTACCATATGAAGCTAATGAAATCACCAAAATACCATTTTAGAGTCATCTACATAAAATTTAAACTTCAGTCAATTCTTACCACATAAGCTTCTAAAATATGAATCATTCTTCCAAATCAATCCCCAATCATTCGAAAAATGAACCTGACGACATGCGTAAGTCATGATATATAATACGGAGATACTCGAGATCTTAAGCCACCGAACGGGATGCTAATTCTCAAAATGATTGGTCAGGTCGTTACATTAATATAACAAACCAAAATTGAGATAACTTTTGTTTTGCGATGGTTGGATTAGTTTTCTACAATTCTTTTTTTGTTCTTGGGCCGATAAGTTTATATTTTTGATATTTTATTTATATTTAACTATTTAAAATTTGATAGTAGTCCATAAACAAGATATATGATTAATGACCGTGCTTGATTGGTGACATATTTGTGCATGTCAAATCTTTAGATTTTTGTGAATCAATATATAATAGTGATATGTCATTAGTGATACTCTTTTATTTTTCTGTAGAAACTTATCAGAAGATCATGCTATTGATGGACTTGATCTTGAGCTGGAGTTAGTGAGTGAAGTAAGTGGTAGTGAACAACTCTCGAAGACTTCCAGCAACAACTCAACAGCCTCCACTTTTGAGCCTGCGGAGGGTTCAAGAGATCCTCTTTTGGGATCGGTCTCGTCCCGAGATGTAGTAGCCAATCAACAAAAGATTCAAACAAGCTATGCACCTTCAATGAATGTTAATGAAAATCGCCTTGGCTATATGTATTTTCAACATTCTGAGATTGCTTCCCCCTTTTGGAGAATTCCTTTGGTGGAAAAGGTGTGTAAACTTATGTTTTCTAATAACTAGTTGGAAATTTTTACACAAAATGAGAATGTGTGGCGTTAGGTCAGGGTTTGATGAATAAGAGATTTTCCTTCTTTTTGATAAGTTGAGACTATTTTTGAAAAGAATATATTTTTAATAGTCACTTAGTATTCTTAATTTTATTTTTTAAATTAATATTTTTTAATTTTTTTGGATGTTTCAGATATATGAATTTAGTGAGAAGCATCCAGGACTTCAGACACTGAATAGCCTTGACTTGTCTCCTACAAGTTGGATGGCTGTTGCTTGGTATTTTTTTTCTTCTTCCTATTTTTACCTTTGTAATAACTTCAAGTGAAATTTCAATAATACAATGATAAAACAATTAAAATTATTTTTTTCACATAACAATAAAATTTAACAATTCAATATCATATAAAAATTTGGAATTGATGTTAATGATAATTGTTTCTAAAAATTATTAAGGAAAAATTCTATCCATTATTCATCTATTTATTCAATTTAGAAAATTTGAGTTAATTTTCTCTAATTTTATTGTTAGGTACCCAATCTACCATGTACCGATGAAGGGAATTACCAAAAATCTATCAACATACTTTCTTACTTATCATACATTATCAGCATCATTTCAAGGTACATCTTTCAATTTTGCTATTCGTGCAAATATAAATTCTTAATCATGATATAGTAAACTCTGGTTCTTGGTCGTGAACGTTATGTGCTTGGTCAGTGACATATATATGCGTGTCAAATTTTTTAATTTTTGTCATACTTATATCAGTATATATATATATTCTAATTTTTTATAAATTATATCGCAGATGATTTTGATGATGACATATGTAAAGATCTTTCTATTGAAAAGAAAGAAAAAGGTGGAATTCCTCTTACACCTTTTGGGCTTGTACCATACAAGATGCAAGATGACATTTGGTTAAATAAAGCACAAGCCAGTGAAAAGTTCAATGATCTTTTTAGTGCTGCTGATTCTTGGCTAAAGCAACTTAACTTTAACCACCAAGATTTCAAATTCTTCACCTCAAATTCCTATATGGACCATGTCTTCCTATATTGAACTTATTTGAAGCCAATGTCATATTATATTTTTTATTTGGTGTTGTATTATCATTTGAGAACTTATTTTTATTGTAACATTTTTGACTCGATAATGTGAAAAATTGTGTTATTTGTATCCTTTTTTTTTGTATAAGAATTGGTTTATTGCTCTTAAAAATATTTGATTGTTTGAGATTGTACTTATGTGTAATATCTTACCTAGACCTTTGGAGAGTATAACAGAGTTTCTTTGCTGCAATATATTCAGGACTTAGAAGACTTTTCCTTGTTTAATTGTATTGACTTAGATGACAACTCCTTATATTTTTTAAATATGCAAATTTTACTTCTAAAAGTGTAACGAGTCAATCTTTGATTTTACTTCTAAAAATTAGATGATTTGGCATTCAAAGTCCAAACGTCATTCTTTTTCCTAGTTTATTTTTGCCACTCTGTGCATTTTCATAAAGAAAGAAAAACGTATAGAATTTGGCTATATAAACTTAAGTATTTTGGGAGATAAGTGTTCTACCTTGAAAGCAAACAAGACATCAAATACAAAAGTTTTTAATCTCTAGATAAGTTGATAAAAGATCATCCTATACAAATTTTTTTTTTTTGGGCCGATAAACTTTCATTTCATGGTTAAATTGACATGGTTATTAGAAAAGAAGGACATTACATGATCTAAAATATTTTATTTATGTTTAAACTATCTGAATTTGATAGTAGACCATAAATGAGATATATGGTATGTGATGACCCAAGGGGTCATTCTATGAATTTAGACTCCGTTCTAGGCTTAATAGCCCTACAAAGATTAATTTTAAATACCTCAATTTGCATGTGCAGTTCGGGCGTGAAACGGGAAAGCTTTTATATGAAGATATGAGAAATAGTAATTTCTAGAGTTAAAATTTCATAAAAGTTTACTCTGGTCAATATTTTGAGCAAACGGACCCGGATCCGTGTTTTGATGGTCCCGGGAGGTCCGCAGTAAAATATATAACTTGGGCATATGCCGAGAATTGAATTCCGAGGTCCCAAGCCTTAGAATTCAATTTTTGAAAGAAATTATTTTGATGAATTATTGATGAAATAAAGAAATGAATTAACGTTTGAAACCGTTGGTATCAGGCCCGTATTTTGGTTCCGAAGCTCGATACAGGTTTGTTATCATATTTAAGCCTTGCCTACGAATTTTGGTGAGAATCGTTTATTTGACCTGATTCGGACGTCCGGTTGATAAATAGTGAACTTTAAGTGTTCTTGAGAAAAATAATGAGTTTTGAAGTTTAATTTATAGTTTTACATGTTATTTTCATGATTTGATTCTACGAGCAAGTTCGTATGATGCTTTTAGACTTGGGTGCATGGTTTGATTAGAGCCCCGAGGGCTCGGGTGAGTTTCAAATAGGTTTGGGTTCTGTTGCGCTCGTTCTTTCTTATGTTTCGACGTCGTTTCTTCAAGTATAAATGATATTATATTGATCAAATGAGCTCTGATTTCTGTTTTGAATGAAGTATTAGATCCGTATCATAATTACGGACTCGTAGAAAAAAGAATCATCGAATTTTGACATCGTATGAGGATTTTATGGTCATTTTACTAAGGTTGCCAGATTTTTCAGGTTAATTACGAAATTGCCACTGACGGCGTATTAAAAATCTGCACTATTTGCAAATATTAAAACCTACATATCTCCTTTATTATAAGGTCAAATTGAGTGACTCGAAAGTCTAACTTGATTATAATTTCACAAGGAATATATTGGTGGCATAAAAATCGAGTTTGGGGATTGTCTGGCACAATAAACGAGATAGAATAGCTGGCAGAAAAATATATATAAAAGGGGGAGACTTTTCTTTTTCAAAATTTCGAACCCCACAGCCCTAGGAAAAAATTTCTTCACCAAATATCATCCCCAATTCATAGGTAATCAATTCTAAAATTTACTCTTTCAATTACTCATTTTTTTCGTCACTTTTAAATCAAAAACTAAGAATTTTCATGGTAAAAATTGAGGGTTCGGGTAGAATTACGAAATTTTATAAAAATTGAATCGTTACCTCAAATTGAGGTGTATTTCGAAAGTAATTGTATATTTGGATTCATGGGTGAATGGGTAAACGTAATTTTGTCCGAACCTCGAGTTTAGGCCAAGCGGGCCCGGGGTCGGGTTTTCACTTTTTTTTTGGGAAAACATAGGAAAAATTATAATTTTCAGTAAAGTTAGTTCCTTTAGCATTACTTAATGATATTAAGTTAATTATGGTTAGATTCAAGTGTATTGAAGGTTAATTCAAAGGGAAAAGCTATAATTGAGCAGTGAGTGGCCTGCAATTTTGAGGTAAGTTTTTGGTCTAACTTTGGCTTGAGGGAATAAGACTCCCCAATTGTTTGATATGTGAAATGCATGGGCGTGGTGTATAGGTGTGGTGAGGAGTATTTATGCACCACCTTAATTGATTATTATCCTAATTGTTATATGTTCATTATTGTTTCAATGTCTATTTGGCCTTGTTGATATGTTGGATATACATTCCTGGTGGTTTCGTTTTGATAATACTGAGGAAGTTGTGAGAAATGCAGTCTAACTGTTTCATAATTGTTGTTGTAAGTGTGTTAAAAATGTTGACTGTTCTCTTGAGTTATCTTAGTATATAAAGACTAAGCTGGATTGACAGCGTTACGGTGTTTACTTATATTCTGGTTGGTTTTATTGTGAAATGATATTGGTTAAAGCTTACGAGCTATATGATTTTCTGTTTGCAATTATGGAAATAACAGTATTGTGAAAGGCTTGGCCTGAATTGTGAAATTTTTTATGAATAAATTGATATGATATGTCTGGTGGGAGCGGGTTGCATGCCGCGACAAGGAGTGATAAGGGTGGACAGGTAGGATCGGGTTGCACGCCGCAACATGAGCAATAAGGATGATATATTTAGGGATGAGCAATAACGGAGGACAGGTGGGAGCGGGTTGCACGCCGCAACAAGGAGCGATAAGGGAGGACATTTATATTTTTACTGATTTTCATAGAAAATAAATATTTGAAAAACTAAATATTTATTTTTACTGTTTTATTTTCTTGAAAAACAAAGATTCAAAACTTTCAATTTTATATTATTATTTACATATACTTTTATTCAAAAATAAAGTTTGAAAACTTGGAAATTGTTGAGCATTGGTTATAGTTAAGGCCTGAAAGAGGCGGTTGTGTTACTTTATTATTGTTGCAGTAATTGATGTGTTTAGATTTCCTTCCTATTTTACAATTATTGTCTCAGATATATTTTCTTGTTCGTGTAGAATTGTTTTATTGTTTAATTGTATATATATGAATATCACAGGTTTATTGTTAAAGCCCCGCCTTAGCCTCGTCACTACTTCGCCGAGGTTAGGCTCGGCACTTACTCAGTACATGGGGTCAGTTATACTGATACTACACTCTGCACTCTTTTGTGCAGATCCAGCTACTAGCCAGCAATAGAGATCTTTAGAGCAGTCATCTATTTATTCGGAGACACGAGGTATATCTGCCGGCATTCGCAGATCCCGAGAGTCTTCTCCTATTTTTATAAAACTGTTTTAGTATATTCAGAACAGTTACACCATTTCTTTCGGCAATTATTTGTAGTATTCTTTAGTAGTTCGTGGATTGTGACACCAGACCCTGGGGTAGACTTAGAGTCGTTTGCAAAATTAGTTCGTGATCTATTTTATTTAAATGGTTGTTATTATTATTTTATTTTATTGTTGTTGGGAATTATTCTAATTAAGTTCTTTTGGAAGTTATTTATTTGTGCTTAAGTAATAAATTAAGGAAATAAATTATTCGAGTTCTAACATTGGCTTGCCTAGCAAGTGTGGTGTTAGGCGCCATCACGATCCCTGAGGTTGGGAATTAGGGTCGGGGCATGGTCACTAGTCATGCACGTTACGTGCTTGGTTGGTGAAATATTTGTGCTTGTCAAATCTTAAGGTTTTCGTGAATCAATATTTATATATATTCTAATAGTGATATGTCAACATTCTGAGATTGCCTCTCCTATTGGAGAATTGCCTTGGTGGAAAAGGTGTGTAAACTTAAATTTTTTAATAATTGATCAAGTCGGACTTCAAATTCTCATTTTATATTTTTTAAAGTTTTTGCAATAATACTCAATTTCTCCAATTAATTTAATGATAAAAGCAAAGATGGAATCATGAAATATACTCAAATTCGGGTGAAGAACACTTTCCCCAATCCAAAACATGAAAATCCCTCCAAATCATCCAAAACCTAGCTCTCTAACCTAATAAGTGATAAAATATCAAAAGGCCTCGAAATAGAGTAATTATAGGTCTGCCCAGGTAATCCACTTCGCGATCGCGAAACACAATAATATAAGCTACCAAATATGTTCTACGTGAACACGCCAGCACTGCCGCGAACGTGAAATACAATCTCCAGTGAGTATCGTGAATGCGTTGTTCCATACGCGGATGCGGAGATCAAGATCCCTGATGACTGCCCCCTGTCTTCCTTCTACGCGATTGCGTAGCATCTCTCGCGAACGCGATGACTATAACCTTACCAGATTCGCGAACGCGGTCGCCTCTTCGTGACCGTAAAGAATAATACACCTGGTCCACAATAACACTACGCGAACGCGAAGGAACAAGCACAAACACAATTAACAAGACACCAGATGACAGAAAAACTATCCAAAACAAAGAGAAATGGATCGTAACCCATCCAAACACACCCGAGGCCCCCGCAATCCTGCCCAAACATACCAAAAAGTCCTATAACACAATACAAACTCGATCGAAGCCTCAAATCACATAGAACAATATTAAACCACGAATCGTACATTGATTCAAGCCTAATGAGCTAATGAGCTTCCAATGTCACGACCCAAAATCCATTAAGGTCGTGATGGCGCCGGACACCACAGTCAGGCAAGCCAACCCTCATTAGTTAATTAAGTTCCTACTTTATTATTTTTGAAAACCATTACTTTCTATTTCATTAGATAAAGATTAAATAAAGTTACCAAGTAAAAAATGATGTTTTAAATAATTCAATCGACAAATACATGCCAAAGTCATCCTAGAACCCGGTGTACAAGTTCATGAGAAAATTTTTTAGGAAGTATACATGTGTTACAATATTGTCCGGAATACAAACTGGACAAATAAATAAAGTACAATACAATACATCCGAGGGAGACTCTGCAATAATCGCCCAATCCAAGAGAAACCCCCTCTACAAACCCTCCAATAATCACCCAATCCAAGAGAAAATGAAAGAAAATGGCCAAATCCCGCTTTTAAAATAATACACTTCCTAGACCCGAATTCCGCACCTGCGGTCGAACTGACGCACATGCGGCCCAAAACTTTGCACATGCGCACTCCCCTTGCCCAGAACGGATCTGCACCTGCGCCTCCTTTTCCGCATCTGCGCCGTCGTACGTGCGGACACAACATCGCACCTACGGCCGCAGCTAAGCCAGCCACATCCGCTTTTGCGACACCAAGGCCGCACCTACGGTCAAAACCTCGTAGGTGCGGTCACACTAGACACCAACAACCTTAGCTTTTCTCAACATTCCAAATTCGATCTGATAACCACCCGGAATCCACCCGGGGCCCTCGGGACCCTGTCCAATCACACCAACCAGTCCCAAACATAATACAGACCTGCTTGAGGTCTCAAATCACATCAAATAACATCGAAACAATGGATCACAACTCAATTCAATCTTTATGAACTTTAAAATTTCCAACTTCTACATTCGATGCCGAAACCTATCAAATCACGTCCAATTGACCCCGAATTTTGCAGACAAGTCACATTCAACATTATGGACTCGCTCCAACTTTGGAATCAGAATCCGACCCTGATATCAAAATTTCCACTTCCGGTCGGACATCCTAAAAACCTTAAAATTTCTAACTTTAGCCAAATGACTTATAAACCTCCGAATTCACTTCCGATCGCGCTCCTAACACCAGAATCACCATACAGAGCTATTACCAGACTCGAAATCCCAAACAGACATCAATAACACTGAAATGCACTTCAACCCAGACTTATGAAATTTCTTCCAAGATGCTAACTTCTAAAATGTGCGCCAAAACGCTCTGGAGGTCATCCAAAACCCGCTCCGAACATACGCCTAAGTCCAAAATCATCATGCGAACCTGCTGGAACCTTAAAATCCTGATTCTGTGGTCGTTTGCTCAAAAATCCAATCTTAGTCAATTATTCCAACTTAAGGCTTCCGAAATGAGAACTTTCATTCCAATTCGACTTCGAACTTCCCAAAATTCAGTTCCGACCACGCCTACAAGTCATAATATATGAAATGAAGCTGCTTATGGCCTTAACCCGCTCAACAACGCGCTAGATCTCAAAATGATCGGTCGATTCGTTACATTCTCTCCCACTTAAATATGCGTTCGTCCTCGAACGTGCTAAGAACAACTCTTTAGTTATCTAAAATCATTGTTCAACACTTCGTGCACCAACTTGTGCTACCAACACTCAGTTGAGCACATTAGCTCGATCAAATCTAAAGACATCCTCTTTTATCCATACAATAAGCTCTGAACCCAGTTCCAACACTCGAAATTCTCTGCCAAGCTTGTTTCCAATATATGAACACTGAATTAATCACTACACGAGGTACCAGATTGGGATTGCATGCCTCCGCTAAATTAGCACCAAACACTGCATAATTCGCCATTTAACCATAACGACATTCCCTGACCTTAATAGCCAAATTCCACGAATCTGATGCTCCTAATGCACCTCATGACTTCTATATAGGTCCTGCTATAAAGCTTGTGATACTATCGCAACGGAGGAGATGTGTAGAAGTTTACAACCAACTGCAGAGTCAACAAATCATTGAACCTATTCTCTTGCCTAGAATCATCACTTCATTACGAACCAACTAATGGTATTTGTTATTTAATATACTTCACACAATCTTATCGCACTGATCCCTTATCCGATAAATCTCGTCTCACCCAGTATGAACTGCTCAGACAACAATTCACCCCAAACATGACCAACAGTCTCACATGATGCCACAATGCGCCAATAGGCCACAACTCGAACACGATACATAAGGAAATGACTCAGGAAGGGACTACTCAACTCCTGCAACTAATATTAACTTTCCTAAAAAAATAGAATGTAAAACACAAGAAAAATAAATACAGGGGATAGTACTCAACAACACACTGTTGCGGCGCGCAACCCGATCCAAATAATATAACCGTGGAGGCGTGCCACCTTATCCACCCATAAAATTCACCTATGGAGATACACACCGAGCTAAATTTCTCATTACCACAAAATATCAAATATCGGTCACAAGCACGCTAAGTGCATATACCATCATGGGGAGACTGAAAGAGCAATACGCTACAAAACTCAAGCACAGCTGAGGTGCGATATATATATATACTCTGAATCTCAAGAGTTATCATGCTCACATAACATCATCACTACGCGGGATCTCAATACATAAGAAACTATCAAGCTGTTTCACATCTCAGACGACACAATCATAATGTTACATGAAATGGACGAGGATGGAACAACATCTAATGTTCTAATACCTCTCCATGAGAAGCACTATACTGAAATAAACACACCTGACTCTTATGGAGCCCATAATAATATTTAAATCCATTCACAACCTTCAAGCCGATTCCGCTCGCACCGAGCTAGGGTAATAGCCTTACCTGGGTCCATAATAACCCACCTTTCCTCATAAAATGCAAGAACAACCATCACAGCTGGAGAAAAACCCCTACATCCGCTACCAAATAAACTGAGTGCCCTCCAGGCATAAACTCTCAAATAAACAATATTATACTTCTTTATACTCAGTTTGAATCTTCAATCAATCAAGTGACTACATGTCACACTCATACGATATTCGCGTGGAATATACTTCCACGACCTCATGCACTAGATAACAAGTCTGCACCTCCATACCACCAGCCACACAACTGTTGTAAATCCTATCAAGAAATCTGCAACCAGAACGCAACGCCTCTTACACAACCACCGATCTCAGGTGATGCTGAAGACAATACCAGCTTACTCTAAACATCTAAATCCATTTCCTTGCTCATCCGAGCTTGTGAAATCCTTGCCAACGCCCAACTACTACCTTGATCCTCGCTTCCAAATTTCATACCGTTCACTGCACCTAACATGCCAATATGCAATCGCACAAGAATCTCGTCATAACTCCTGAACCACTATTAGGGTAAACACTTTATCACATAGAAACCTTTTAATTAACTCAATTCAAGAGAACCATAACAACATGGGAGTGAATTCTCATAATCACAAAACATTCAAATTCTAATGTAATAGTCTATACCACCATAACCCTTACGGGATCCGCCTACACATGAAATGCTATAATACTTGAATGATTCCAAATAAAACCAATTACGACGGCTATCAAGAACTCACACGCACCGTCATAACTCACATGCATAACTAATCATGCTAAAAATACTGACTACTGCCGCCATTGCGTCAATTTCACCATGGCTGACCATCTAACTTTTCCAAATTTCCATTACTCACATCATTCTCAAACTCCACTTCTGTAGGACATAACTGATTCACCCGTATACCTCAAACTGGAACTGGTACCACACTTAGTTGTGCACTTAGCTTATCAACAACAGACTTCCCCTACTTATCTCAACCCATAGATCAAGATGAACAATAACTCACAATGCCCATACGCTAACACATCCAGAATACCTCAGTGATATTCAATTAAACCTTTCATAAGCTCATATAACACGACCCATCTTATACCTTAATCCAATTCGCACTCACCTTAGGGATGATGATAACTCGTAATCAACACATAGAACTCAATTCGCACTCACTTCGAGTGATTCCATTCCACAAGACTACTTTGTCTCCAAGCCCATGAACCGTTTCATGCTCTCTTTGAACGCATATTCACATCTTCGACCGTCATACCCATTCTGATAACCCTTCTATGAACCCGAAGTCATTTCTCCCTTCTATGAACCCAAATGCTACTCTGCACGCCGAAGATAACGTAGAACACTCCAACCATATTATTTTTTTTCTCTTTCCCATAATTCTGCTGCATAGGTTCGATTCTTGACCATATTGTGGACTTGAAATCCTTAGACACCACATTCTGACCTTCGAATTTACTAGGACCGCTATTGAGAGTCACCCACTCTGGGTTGGTCCCGAATATAATCAACTCCACGGCTTCGCTGGTACCTGAACACCCATCTTGATTAAGCACCCGACTGAATCACTTCCCTTGCAAATTACCTATGCACTAAGCATAAATCGTGAATCTTTCCAAAGCCTAAACCTGATTCCATAAGGCCAGCCTTTGCACACATTTATCAAATCCTATGCTCAATTAGTACTCATGCCTTCTTCCCTTAGCTGTAATAACCCACTAATATGCCGATGACCTGAATTTTCGCCAGTAGATACCCATGCAACCCAATCGCAGGTGGTGGAACTCTCCCACTTAGCCTGAAGCCGCTATCACACAAATCTGGAACTCACCAAGAATCTTCCTTCCTTGTTGACATGATCTTGCATAACCAACTCGCCAAATTCCTTGAAATATTTCCGTTAGCATCTCAAAAGCACTCTGACCATTAACCACATTCTCATGTCCGACCTCTTACTAAATACTCAGTAAAATCCCTCGCGAAACTCCGCCAACCATGCAACCACTTACCTTCTCACAGAAGATGACCCACATGCAAAAATTACCAACTGACACCTTCCAGCGACGCTGTACTGCACAACCTCTACGACTGCAATACCCCATCCTACTCCCTTTCTCATTTACCAACTTTACCAGTCCATCCGCTCCTCGTGGACATCTACTAAATGCGCGATAATATATTCT
The DNA here is from genome assembly GCA_005239525.1 of Nicotiana knightiana. NCBI lineage: Eukaryota > Viridiplantae > Streptophyta > Magnoliopsida > Solanales > Solanaceae > Nicotiana > Nicotiana knightiana. The sequence goes on from ML384799.1 coordinate 67,506, forward strand.
AATTCAGAGCTATGTTGCATCCTTCTTCATATCGAACAACTCCTCTCTATTGCATCCAGTCTTCCGCCGAAATAGCAAATATTTCAATTTAAGCCCGTGGACCCAGCAATCGCCCACTAAAATTCTCTAGTCGCTCCAAACTTCTCCTCAAGATGTGTAGCTATATTACCACATAACTCATATGCTATGCTGCCACTCTCCCATTTTGGTCAAACTCACTCCGAATATCATCTTCCTCGAGCCGCCTACATTAGAAATACTTATTCAACCCTGAACCACCGCACACCACGATCTCTGACAGCCGATTCTTCAATATTACTTCACATTACTCTAACCCAATGCAACCTAAGAAACCATAGCACCGACGAACTTAACACATCCTATTTGATCAAAGACGACGATGCTGCATCACATAGGAAGATTCCTCCTCACTTGAAACCACCCAGTCTCATTACCTTATCAACTTGAACCTGATAATTTATAGTCCAATTGTCTTTCCTCTGCCTGAAATAAAATATTGAAACCTCGGAATCACGCTCCGAGTAGAACTCCTATTAAGTCATTCATTTCCCCGACATATGAGCAAGCATCCTGTCATCATATCAATACCGTGCGATAACCAGTCGTAAGCATCATAAAAACCTGAGCATAGCCTCAAAGCTCTCAGAAACACAACTACTGAGTTGAAACAACATAATATCCTCTCGCAGAGCAACGACTATAGCCCCAACCAACTACGTAAGGAAAAACATCATGCACCATCTCCGTAGTACGATTACAATTCCTCAAATACTCGATTTATAGCAAGCGCTTCGCGACATGTAAGATTGAGTAAGAAGAAACGTAGGCATAAGCCTCAAAGGAATCAAACCGCACGATAAGGAATCAAGAAGTGAAGTACTCCGAACAGCCCTGTAGCCTCTCAAAAATAAGTACAGACATCTCTGTACCGATCCGCAAGACTCTATTAGACTTGCTCATGACTCATGCAACCTAAGGGAACCTAGTTCTCTGATACCACATTGTCACGGCCCAAAATCCATAAAGGTCGTAATGGCGCCGGATACCACAATCAGGCAAGCCAACCCTCATTAGTTAATTAAGTTCCTATTTTATTATTTTTTGAAATCTTTACTTTTTATTTCATTATATAAAGATAAAATAAAATTACCGAGTAAACAACGATGTTTTAAATAATTCAATCGACAAATACATGCAAAAGTCATCCCAGAACCCGGTGTCACAAGTGTATTAGCAAAATTTCTAGGAAGTATACATGTGTTACAATATTGTCCGGAATACAAACTAGACAAAGAAATAAAGTACAATACAATACATCTGAGGAAGACTCTGACGGCTGTGGGTCGTCTAAAGAGATGCAGCACACCCAAGTCCCCATATCAACCATGCCAGGATGCCAATCAGGGCCACTATATATACATGTGCAAGTGTAATAAAAATTCACAAGAAGTGTAGTATGAGTACGAAAACAACGTGTACTCAGTAAGTATCCCGTCTAAACTCGAAGGGGTAGTGACGAGAGGTCGACTTTGACACTTGCTAGAGGTCAATTTAATATACACAATTGTGATGCTAAACATGGATGCTTCAATAAAATAAGAAATATCGACAGGAAAGGACAACTTCTTCCATAAATTATAAATCTCAGTTTCCGTCATTTCAGTTAACAACTCATATCTTTAGGAAATTAAGCAGTTCAAATCACAAATGGTATCCAGCAAATATCATGCGTAGGAAATGCCGAGGGTCGAATGGCCCGAACCAACATAAATGTAAACTGTGCTGCCGAAGGGTTGAACGACGCGAACCATCGATGCATCTATTAACCTGCCGTGGCATACGGACCTCCCTCGTGAGAGTAATGGAAGAAATCACCCCGCTCACAGAATATAAATTACGAAGCGATCACACATAATCACACACATTAAAACAGTCCACCCCGACAACATCAGGAAAACAAGTACCCAAGAAAATGAAAAATTTCTCTTTTAATGGTCACGAAAATAGTATTTCAATCTTTTCCAAAAATTCATTTACCAAGTTCGATAAGGTTTAAGCACTTTAATTTCATCAATAAGGTTACAAGTACAGCAAATAAAACATGCTTTTGGGGCCTAGACTACCCGGACATAAGCATAATAGTAGCTACGCACGGACTCCCATCACCTCGTGCGTCCGTATCCCCCACAAATAGTAGCAGATATTTAATTATTTCACCTATGGGGAAAATTCCCTCTTACAAGGATAGAAAGGAGACTTACCTCGCTCTGAAGTTCCATAACCGGCATTCCACGCCCTTCTGATGACTCTAATCAATGCACAATGCTCCAAAACTAGCCAATATTAATTTAAACCCATTAATATATACCTTATTACTCATTATAAGCTGATTTATAAAAATTCCTAACCCCGAACGAGAAGTCGATAGAATCGCCCTCAGGACCACATGCTTGGATTCCAAAATATTTCGAAGATTAAGATTACCCATAACTTCACTAACTCAAATATATAATTCACCCTCAATTTTATGCCCAAATTCGTGGCTAAAATTCAAAAATATAAACTTTCTAGGTTTTCTACCAGAACCCCAAGTTTTCACAAATTTCCATGTTACAAATCTATACATAATCAATGCATTTAACTCAGGGCGGGTGGGGATAGCTTACCTTGCCATATATGATTAAACCCCTCTTCAAACCCTCCAATAATCGCCCAAGCCAAGAGAAAATGAAAGAAAATGGCCAAATCCCTCTTTTAAAATAACACACTACCCAGACCCGACTTCCGCACCTGCGGTCGAACCGCCGCACCTGCGCACTCCCCTTGCCCGACACGGATCCGCTGTTGCACCTCCTTTTCCGCATATGCGCCTTCATAGGTGCGGACACAACCTCTCACCTGCGGCCCCAGCCAGGCCAGCCATATCCGCTTCTGCGATGCAAAGGCCGTACCTGCGGCCAAAACCTCGCAGGTGCGGTCACACCAGACACGACTAGCCTTAGCTTTTCTCACCATTCAAAATTCGATCCGATAACCACCCGGAATCCACCCGGGGCCCCCGAGACCCCGTCCAATCACACCAACCAGTCCCAAAATGAGAACTTTCTTTCCAATTCGATTACGAACTTCCCGCAATTGAGTTCCGACCATGCCTACAAGTCATAATACCAAAAATAAAGCTTTTCATGGCCTTAACCGGCCAAACAACGCGCTAGAGCTCAAAACGACCAGTCGGGTCATTACATCCAACTTATAAAACTAATGCCGAAACATATCAAACCAATTCCGAATGAGCTCAAAATTTGCATGCAAGTTCCAAATAACACAAAAGAGCTAGTGTTTAGAACAATCTGCCCAGTCTTCATCGAGTTGTACCTTGCGCTGTGCAGGTTGTACATCCTATTACAATTTTCCCTTGATGTACACCTTCTGTTAAAATGCCCATAGCTCCTTCTAGAAATATCCAAATTACATACGGTTTGAAGATTTAGAAACTAGACTCGAAGATCTTTTGTTGATAGGCATTAGACCATATAACTCTTATATATTCCGAGATATGAGCTTCCAAAGTCGGCTCCATGCATCAGTAAATTCTATCGAAACTGCTTCACCAGCCATCTTCAATCGATCATAACTTTATGATCAAATGTCCAAATAATGAATGATTTAACTTTCTGGAAACAAAAATGCAAGGGCTACAACTTTTACGTTTTTCAAATTTTCAGATTCCTTATAGATTTTGATATATATGTTTCCAAAGTTAGCTCTTCGATGCATCAGTTGCTGCCCAAAACAGATTTGCCGCAAAAATTTCAGCAGTTATTTTGGCCCGAAATCCATTCTGTTAGCCTTCCGAAGTCCATCAAAGGCCCTCGGGAGATTAACCAATTATACCAACATGTCCCAAAACATTATACAAACTCGCTCGAGGCCTCAAATCACATCAAACCACGTCGAAATCCTGAATCACACTCCAATTCAAGATTTATGAACTTTCAAATTTAGAACTTCTACATCTGATGCCGAAACCTATCAAATCACGTCCGATTGATCCCAAATTTTGCACACAAGTCATATTCGACATTACAGACCTGCTCCAACTTTCGGAATTGGAATCATACCCCGATATTAAAAGGTCAAACTCTCTATCAAACTTCTCAAAAACCATCAAATTTCTATCTTTAGCCAAATGACTTCAAAATAACCTACAGACATCTGAATTCACTTCCAATCGCGCTCCCAACTCTAGAATCCCCATACGAGGATATTCCCAGACGCGGAATCCCAAACGGACATCTATAACACTGAAATGCCTTATAGCCCAAATTTATGAAATTCTTCTAAAATGCTATCTTCCATAATATGCGCCGAAATGCTCTCGGGTTATCCAAAGCCCAATCCGGACATACGCTCAAGTCCAAAATTATCATACGAACCTGTTGGAATCTTCAAATCCTGATTCGGAGGTCGTTTACTCAAAATTCTAATATTTGTTGATTCTTCCGACTTAAGGCTTCCGAATTGATAATTTTCTTTCTAAATTGACTCCAAACTTCCTGAAATTTAGTTCCGACCACACCTACAAGTCATAATACTCGAAATAAAGCTTCTCATATCCTCAAACTACTAAACGACGCGCTAAAGCTCAAAATGACCGGCCGGGTTGTTACAGAACTTATGTGATTTGCACCTTTCGACTTGTCTGTGGTTTCATACTTAGGTTGTGGAATGTGTCTCACCTTCCCTTAGATTTTAAATATATGATGATGCCTTGGTAAAAATTAATAGCATATGTTATGAGTCTTATGGCCCGTTTTCTTGACTTGTGTTCACTTTGTGCTTTATGCTTAATATATCTCTTGACTTTGTGAATACTTGTTTGATTGAGAGTCGGAATGAGACCATCCTTAGTGAGTCATGTGCCATGTGTCAAAATGAATATTTTGTATAGTCCGTGTTATTGCATTTAAGTCTAGAACTTGCCCGGAATATGAATTGAAGCGAAATCATAGGTGTTCTACGGTTTGAAAAGTGATGATAGGCTTTCTTTGATATTTATGAGTTTTGTTGCTTATCACAAATAAAATCATCCCTAGATACCCTTTTGAGCCTATAAGACTTTCTTTTGGCACCCGCATACAAGCCTATCCCCTTTAGTTCTTAATTGAATCATTTTGATCCTTATACATGTTAAAGCATTTGAATTGCAAAGAGAGTGCTAGAAAGAAGTAATGAGAAAACTTGGGGTAGCTTATGACTGGAACCAATAGAAGGAAGAAATATGCGTTTGTATTTTAATGAAAATCCACTAGCGGCAAGGAAAAAATACAAAAATAGAAGAAAGAGAGAGAGAGAGAGAGAGAGAGAGAGAGAGATAGAGAGAGAGAGAGAGAGAGAGAAAATAGAAGAATAATTGAATAAGTAAAGTTTCTTATTTTTGCTAGTGGATGTGATATGAAGTAGTGTCTAAAGAAGAAGGAAGAATATTTTTGAGTGAACTATCTTGTGATGATTGAAGTGGATTGAGAAAAATTGCGCTTAAAACTTGAATACGTGATGTGTTAAAGTGCTTAGAAAGGTTAGCCACTATATCCTAGATATATCCTACCCGTCCCTTAGCCCACATTACAACCATAATAAGTCCTAGTTGATTCCAAACTGAGTGGACCTACATTAGTAGAGGTTTACATAAGGGGCAAGCCTATAGTACCTTTTGCGTGCATGGGACTTCTTTGAGAGAGTGAGTGATTTTTATTCATATGTGTGAGTCCTTAAACTATATTCGATCATGTGATTTGGATGTGTAGACTGCTTACTCTTTGTTTTATTGTGAGAGCACATGGTTTCACAAAGGATAGGTAACGTTATTATACCTCTCTGTTAGATTAAGTATTNGTGGTTTCACAAAGTATAGGTAACATTACTATACCTCTCTGTTAGATTAAGCATTCAAGCCTCAGGTGCATTATGACATTAAGTTAGTTTTCTAGGTTAGGGTTGTTATAATCATGTTGTTCCTATATTGGATGGTTTGAAATTGAGCATAAGTATGTGAAGTGTATTTTGACAGTATATGCTAGAGCTTAATTGTTGCTATCAACTACGATCATATGTGTATTGTGTTGTAAATGGATAAAGTTAGTTCCTTTAGCATTAATTAATGATATTAAGTTAGTTATGGTTAGATTCGAGTGTATTGGAGGATAATTCAAGAGGAAAATCTATAATTGAACAGTGAGTGGCTTGCAAAATTGAGGTAAGTGCTTGGTTTAACCTTGACTTGAGGGAATAGGAACCCCCAACTAAATTGTTATGTGAAATTGCATGTGAGTGGTGTATAGGTGAGGTGACGAGTATCTATGCACCACCAAATTGTCTATTTAGATGATCCCCTCCTTGTTTCCAATCTAATTGATTCATGTTTTTAATTTTTTCATGTTCTTTGCTGTCTTCTATAATTACTTGGCTTGTTATATTATTGTGAGCTTTGTTGTATTCCGGCTGATTATGGATCCTCACCAGAATAGGATCGATGAAATTCTTGTAAGGATGTTGTATCATTGATGACAAGGTGGCCAATGCGTCTATGAATTCATTATGAATTCTGGGGACATGCCGAAATTCTATCTTTGTGAACCTCTTCTTCATTTCTTGTACATGATGCAAATATGGTAGTATTTTGGGATTCTTGGTAGCCCATTCTCCTTGAACTTGATTTACCAGCAGGGCTGAATCGCCAATCACTAGCAGTTCCTGAATATTCATATCAACAGAAAGGTTGAGCCCCAATATGCAAGCTTCATATTCCGCCATATTGTTAGTGCATGGAAATCTGAGTTTTGCAGACACCGGATAATGATGACCAGTTTCTGATACCAAGACGACTCTGATACCTACTCCTTTGAAATTTGCAGCTCCTTCAAAAAATATTCTCCAACCGTCGTAGGCTTCAACAATATCTTCTCCTACGAATGATATCTCCTTATCAGGAAAATACGTTTTTAGGGGTTCGTATTCTCCTTCTACAGGATTTTCAGCAAGATGATCTGCTAATGCCTATCCCTTGACTGCCTTCTGAGTTACATAGATGATGTCGAACTCACTCAGCAAGATTTTCCACTTGGCCAGCTTCCCAGTAGGCATGGGTTTCTGAAAGATGTATGATGCGAGACTAAAATGCATAGTTTAATATGTAATATACCGTACATTTGAGGTGCATTAATGATAAAAATACACTTGTAATGTGCTTAATAGAGTTTATTTTATGTGTAGGTGAATTGGAGATGGAAACGGAGCTAAAGGGATGCAAATACGTCAAAAATATGCAAAAGGAGACACCTGGGAGATAGCCGGGCGTTTGGCCCCTAAAGCCTGACCCTACCTGGCGTTAGGGGGGCATTAACCCCATAAGTCCAGGCAGCCCCTGGCGTTAGGGGGCGTTAGGGCCCAAACGCCAGGCCTGCCCTGGCCTTACGGGTGCGTTAGAGCCCAAACGCCCAGGATTCCCAGTTCGGCCAAATCCGAGTTTTGACGAGTTTAAGTGTTTCCCGGTTGAAATAGAAGTCTCCTACAGGGTTAGGGTTTGCCCTAAACATATAAATAGACACAAAACAACACAACTTAAGGGATTCGAAGACGACGGAGGCGATTCGGAAGGATTCAACAAGAAAACACCATAGAAGTGACAAACATTGATTTCTACATCTAGTATTCATTACTTTGTATTTCAATTATGCAATTTATTTTAGTTTTGATTCTCAATAACATGAGTAGCTAAATTCTTTAGTCTAGGGTTTTGGTAGAACCCGTTGGGGATGAATTCATTGTGATATTAATATATTTTGGTTGATTAATCTCTTTTTGTTCAACTACGTTCTTATTATAGTTGATTGAAAGGGCCCTTGATTAACTATTCCTATTTATTATGTATCTACTTGAGA
>ML384799.1:75653-97094 GCA_005239525.1 Nicotiana knightiana
TTCATGATTGACAGAGATAGCCAATTAAACTATAAGACATATCCAAGGAAGAATTCACCAACGGGGGAAACCATAACCTTAGACCCTTTATTATCATTGTTACATTAAATTGTTAGTTAATTGCTAGTTTATTATCATTAATTGTAGAATTAGTTAAACATCACCAAATTGATATTCAAAGTCTTGAGAAACTTGATTTAGCAACAGTTTAGTATTTATAGACTCAGTTGATACGTAAATTCCCTATGGGATCGACTCTGGGCGTAATACCCCAGATTATATTTCTAACGCTCGCTTAGTCTTCTACAAGACATAGTTGAGCGTGATCAAATTTTGGCGTCGTTTCCGGGGAGTTAAAGGTATTATCAATTGAGTTGAAAGAAATACAAAATTATGAAACATAGTCAATTTTCTTTAAAATTTTCGTTTTCACATTGAACGTTTAACGTTTGCTAAGTGTTGCAGGTGCATGCCTAGAAACTCATCGAGGACTGGTGAAGTAATTGAAGCCTTATCAGACCCTGAGAAAGTTTTCAGGACCCTAAACACGACCAACTGCAAAAGCAAACATCAACCACAAATTGAACAAATTGAAACTGACATGGAAGATCAACACAATCGGAATAATCATGGGGATGATTTGGTAGACCCAATCGCTCAAATAGGGACAGAGGCTCCTTTGTATGACTGGGCACAACCCACAACTGAGAATTTGGCCACGGCGATACTGGTTCCTCAAATACAGGCCGAATCTTTTCAGACTACAAATAATATGCTGCACCTATTGCAGAACAAAGGGCTATTCTCAGGGTCGTACAGTGAAGACCCCCAGCAGCATCTAAAGAACTTCCTGTCGATTTGCAAAACTCAAAGGCAGCCAAACGTAACTCAGGAGGCAATAAAATTGTTGTTGTTTCCATTCTCAGTGACTGGTGCTACCCAGACATGGCTTAACTCACTCCCTATCAACTCCATTACTACATGGGAGGAGTTAGTCAAGCAGTTCGTGAACAAGTTTCATCCACCCAACAAAACTGCTCAACAAATTGATGAAATCTTGAGCTTTAGACAGAAACCAGTTGAAACACTACAAGAGACATGGGAAAGATTTAAGAGCATGCTGGTTATCTGTCCACATCATGGCATTCCTGAGCAAATGTTGGGGCAGCATTTTTACATGGGTTTGGCGGATATTGTGAAAGCAAATGTCGATGCTTCAGCTGGTGGAGCATTCCTAAGCAAATCATGGAGAGAGAGTCAAATCTTACTTGATAAAATGGCACAAAATTTCCTCAAATCTGCTATGTGATATGTACCCTCTTGGATTTGATTATGACATGATCAACATATACCTCTATTTCTTTATGTATCATATCATGGATGATCGTTGGCATAGCCTTCATGTAGGTGGCCCCATCATTTTTCAGACCGAACGACATCATTTTGTAACAATACACTCCCCATGGTGTAATGAAGGCTGTTTTCTCTACGTCTTCTTCGTCCATCCAAATCTGATGGTAACCGGCAACGAAATCTACAAAGGACTAGAGTTCATGCTTGGCGCAATTATTGATCAGAATGTGTATATTTGGTAGCGGGAAATCATCCTTGGGACTTGCTCTGTTTAGATCCCGATAATCAACACAGACTCTGACTTTCTCATCTTTCTTTGGAACCGGTACAATGTTGGCCAGCCAAGTGGGGTATTCAACTACCCTGAGAACCTTGGCTTTGATCTGCTTGGTAAATTCTTCCTTGATTTTCAAGCTCATGTCTGGCTTGAATTTCCTGAGTTTCTGCTTCGCTGGGAGACACATTGGATTTGTAGGTAACTTGTGAGCCACTATGGATGTGCTCAAACATGTCATGTCGTCGAATGACCATGCAAAGATTTCCACATATTATTTTAGGAACCGAGTGTATTCGTCGTTCTCTAACAATGACAAATGGATGCTTATGTGGGTTTCTTTGACGGTTTAGGAGTCTTCCAAGTTGACTATCTCGGTCTCGTCCACGTTGGACTTGGGCTTGTTCTAAAAGTTATCCATTTCTCTAACAATTTCCTCTGGTATTACATCCTCTTTTTCTATTTCTTCTGAATCACTGTCCTTGGGTTGCGTTATCTCATTAAATGTCACAGTCGTTGGTTCTTTAAGATAAGAAATAGTAATGTTGTAGGAATAAAGATATGAAAGAAAAATAGTAATATAAAACATCAAGCCATTTAGAATGTCAAACAAAATGATTTGAAATAAATTTTTTCGAAACGGACACTGAAAATATTATTTAAAATAAAATGCAAAAGAGGAAATCATTTTCGAAAGTAAACAATGCTATCAACCTTGCTACCCCGAGACTCGTCGGGCCCTAGAATGTTTAGCGGTCCAGTTCTTGAGAGGTGCTCCCTTCTCCACTATCTGGATAGTGAGGCTGTCTTCCTCCTCCTCCTCAACTATTACACAACAATCCATATCATCGTCTTCCAAGAACAAATTGCTCAATGTTGCGAAGGCTTATTCTTCTTCCGACCCCCATATTGTATCGGCCTAATGTAAGGTCTGATTCAGGTGTGGCACAGGTCGCTCTAGAGGATTGTATAGACCACACCATGGTGGCGACCAATTCCAATATTCCTGCCAGGTATACTGATATCTAAGCCCAAAGGTTGTGCCATGGCGCTTCAGTTGTACTGGTTTGGAGATACCTTGAAGCTTTTTACCAAGATCCTTACCAGGTTCATGCCCTGTCCATGCTAGTATGCTTTCGATTTTGCTACTCCACCATTTATCCTTCTCAATCGTGTTGACAATCTCGATGCGTTGGTAGGTTTCTCCACCTAACTTCCTTCTATTTTCTACCATCGGAACAATATGACTGGTGTAAATAGGGTTTCTCCCATCTCCATGGAAGATCACTTCTTGATGGTTCCATTCAAATTTACCGCTTGGTGCAAAGTAGATGCAACAGCTCCAGCGGCATGCATCCATGGCCATCCCAGCGGCAGATTGTAGGAGGCGGATATGTCTAGTACCTGGAATTAAACATCGAACGAGGTAGGACCCATTTTCAAGCATAGGTTGGTTTCTCTAATCGTGGCTCTTTGTGACCCATCAAATGCTTTAACATTCATAGATCCTGCTCGTATTTCATGTAGGCCCTTGCCTAACCTCTTCAGAGTTATCAGCGGGCAGATATTGAGGCTAGACCCTCCGTCTATCAGAACTCTGGCAATGAACTTATCTTCACATTGCACTATAATGTGCAGCGCCCTGTTGTGGCTTAATCCTTTAGGTGGCAATTCGTCTTCATGGAAGGTGATCTTATCACTTTCCAACACTTGTCCCGCCATATTGGCCATTTCTCCGCTAGTAATGTTGTTGCACACATATGCTTCATTCAGTACCTTCATCAGAGCATTCCTGTGTGCTTCAGAAATTTGCAGCAACGATAAGATGGATATCTGGGCGGGAGTCTTATTCAGATGATCAACAACAAAATACTCCATTGGTTGTACTTTTCTCCAAAGGTCGTCCAGACCAGTTTCAATGACGGGTTGTTTTTTAGAAGCTTGCTTACTGATCTCTCCCAAATGCTCAGGTGTGTAAATTCTGCCCGTTCTGGTCATCCCTTCTGCATCACCAGACTCTTCAATCTTTGCTTTCCTCTTTCTCCTAGCCTCGGCAACATAATCCCAAGGTACAATGTTAGAACTTAAGGGTGGTGTGGATGTAACCGTCACAGTAAAATGTGTAGATACTTCTACCTCAAACAGAGCAGGTGTAGCTGGAGGTGGTGTCACTTCTACTTCAAAGGCAGACGATGCGGTTACATCATCTTTGATTGGCGACTGTACATGGTTCTGTCATCACAGTTATTATACTGGTTTGTCACAGAGATGCATCGGTTATATTCGATCCAGGCTCCACGTATTCGTATGTGTCTTCTTATTTTGCTCTGCATTTGGGTATAGCCCGAGATTCTTTGGGTTCTCCTGTTTATGTTTCTACTCCTGTGGGGGATTCTCTGGTTGTGGACCGCGTTTATCGGTCATGTTTGGTTACTATTCGTGGTTTTGAGACCAGTGCGGATTCATTGTTGCTCGATATGGTGGATTTTAATATTGTCTTGGGCATGGACTGGTTGTCGCCCCATTATGCTATTCTTGATTGACACGCCAAGACCGTGACGCTGGCTATGCCAGGTATTCTACATGTTGAGTGGAGTGGTACTTTATATCACACTCCCAGTACAACTATCTCTTTTCTTAGAGCTCAGCGTACGGTTGAGAATGGGTGTGCCGCATATTTGGCTTATGTGAGAGATGTCAGTGTTGATACCCCTTCTGTTAATTCAGTTCCAGTGGTACGGGATTATCCCGATGTGTTTCCAGCTCATCTTCCGGGCATGCCGCCCGATAGAGACATTGATTTTTGCATTGACCTGTTGCCAGGCACTCAGCCCATTTCCATTCCTCCTTACCGTATGGCTCCTCATGAGTTGAATGAGTTGAAGGATCAGTTATAAGAATTGCTTGATAAGGTTTTAATTCGACCCAGTGTTTCACCTTGGGGTTCTCCTGTCTAATTTGTGAAGAAGAAAGATGGTTCTATGCGCATGTGTATTTATTATCGCGAGTTAAACATGGTTATAGTGAAGAACCGGTATGCCTTGCCTCGTATTAATGATCTATTTGACCAGCTTCAGGGCGCACATGTATTTTCTAAGATTGATCTGCGCTCAGGTTACCATCAGTTGAAGATTCGGGAGCTAGATATTCCAAAGACTGCTTTCAAGACTCGATATGGCCATTATGAGTTTCTAGTTATGTCATTCGGTCTACCTAATGCCCCCACAGCATTCATGCATTTGATGCATAGTGTGTTCAAGCCATATCTCGACTCGTTCGTCATTGTTTCCATAGATGATATTCTTGTTTACTCCCGTAGCCGGGAAGATCATGAGCAACACCTGAGGACAGTGCTTCAGACCTTGAGAGAGAAGAATTTGTATGCAAAGTTCTCAAAATGTGAGTTTTGGTTGAGTTATGTGGAATTGTTAGGTCACGTTGTGTCGAGTGAGGGCATTCGTGTGGATTCGAAGAAGGTAGATGTCGTGCAGAGTTGGCCCAGGCCGTCCTCAGTTACAGAGATTCTCAATTTCCCTGGCTTGGCATGTTACTACCGTCGTTTTATGAAGGGATTTTCATCGATTGCAACCCCTATGACTAGATTTACCCAGAAGGGGGCTCCATTTCAGTGGACAGACGAGTGCGAGGCGAGCTTTCAAAAGCTCAAGACAGCTCTGACTACAACTCCAATCTTGATATTGCCTACTGGCTCGGGGTTCTATACCGTTTATTGTGACGCCTCGCGAGTTGTCCTTGGAGCGGTGTTGATGCAGGACGGTAAGGTGATTGCCTACGCGTCCAGAGTTTGCAGATTTATATTGACCACCGGAGTTTGGAGCACATATTAAGGCAGAAGGATCTAAATTTGCGCCAGCGTAGAGGGTTAGAGTTGCTAAAGGACTATGATATCACTATATTATACCACCCGGGGAAGGCCAATATGGTGGCCGACGCCTTGAGTCTCCGGGCGGAGAGTTTGGGGAGTTTGGCATACCTTCCTGCCGCCGAGAGGCCTCTGGCCTTAGATGTTCAGTCCTTGGCCAGTTAGTTCGTGAGATTGGATCTTTCTAAGCCTTGTCGGGTATTAACTTATGTGGTTTTTTGGTCTTCCTTATTCGATGGTATCAGGGAGCGGAAGTATGATGATCCTCATTTAGTTGTCCTCAAGGACACGGTCCAGCACAGTGATGCCAGAGATGTGACCATTGGAGATGACGGGGATTGAGGATGCAGGGTCGGATTTGTGTGCCCAATGTTGATAGGCTTCGGGAGTTGACTTTAGCAGAGACCCATAGTTCGCGGTAGTCTATCCATCCGGGTACTGCGAAGATGTATCAAGATTTGAGGCAGCACTATTGGTGGCGAAGAATGAAAAAGGATATAGCAGAGTTTGTAGCCAAGTGCCTCAACTATCAGCAGGTCAAATGTAAGCATTAGAGACCGGGAGGGTTACTTCAGCAGATTGAGCTTTCAGAGTGGAAGTTGGAGCGGATCACCATGTACTTTGTGGTTGGACTTCCTCGGACTTTGAGGAAGCATGATGCTATTTGGGTGATTGTGGATCGACTGACCAAATCAGCCCATTTCATTCCAGTACTGACTACTTATTCATTAGAGCAGTTGGCGGGGATTTATATTCGGGAGATTGTTCGTCTGCGTGTTATTCCAATTTCTATTATTTCGGACAGAGGTACTCAGTTCACTTCACGGTTCTGGAGAGCCGTTCAGTAGGAGTTAGGTACCAGAGTTGAGTTAAGCACATCCTTTCACCCCCAGACGGACGGACAGTCTGAGCGCACTATTCAGATTCTTGAGGATATGCTCCGTGCGTGTGTGATTGAGTTTGGAGGGTCTTGGGATCAGTTCTTGACATTCGCGGAGTTTTTTTACAACAACAGTTATCAATCTAGTATTCAGATGGCGCAGTATGAGGCTTTATATAGTAGGCGGTGTCGATCTCCAGTTGGGTGGTTTGATCCGGGAGAGGATCGATTGTTGGGTACCGATTTGGTTCAAGAGGCCTTGGACAAGGTCATGATCATTCAGGATAGGCTTCGTACATCTCAGTCCAGGCAAAAGAGTTATGCAGATCGCAAGGTGCGAGAAGTGGTTTTTCTGGTTGGTGAGCGAGTATTGCTCCGAGTGTCGCCTATGAAAGGCGTGATGAGATTTGGGAAGAGGGGCAAGCTTAGCCCTAGGTTCATTGGTCCTTTTGAGATTCTTGATCGAGTGGGAGAGGTGGATTATAGACTTGCATTGTCACCTAGCTTATCAGCCGTACATCCAGTTTTTCATGTGTCCATGCTTCAGAGGTATCATGGCAATCCAGCCCAGCTGTTAGACTTCAGCACTGTCCAGTTGGACAAGGACTTATGTTATCAGGAGGAGCGGGTAGCTATTCTAGACCGGCAGGTTCGTCAGTTGAGACCCAAGAGTTTCCCTTCTGTTCCTGTTCAGTGGAGGGGTCAGCCTCATGAGGCATCGACCTGGGAGTCCGAGTCCCGTATGCGCAGCCGTTACCCTCATCTATTCCCCGACTCAGGTGCTTCCTTCTTCTGTCCGTTCGAGGACGAACAATTATTTTAGAGGTGGAGAATGTGACGACCCGAAGGGTCATCACCTATTTTATTACCCATTCCGTGCTTCCGAGGCCTTGGAAACCTCCTTTAGGGTTTCCTCGATTTGCGTACGTAGTCCGAGCGCGTGACCGGAAAGCTTAAATATGCAATTTTCTGAAAAATGCTATGTTTTGATATTAAAATGAATAAATTTGACTTCGGTCAACATTTTGGGTAAACGGACCCGGACCCGTGATTTGATGGTCCCGGAGGTTCCGTAGGAAAATATGGGACTTGGGCGTATTCCCGGAATCGAATTCCGAGATCTCAAGTCCGAGAAATGAATTTTTGAGTAAAAATTGTTTTCTGGAAATATTTAAGGAGATTGGAAATGAAATTTGATTAGAAAGTGATGGTATTGGTCCCGTATTTTGGTTTCAGCGCCCGGTACAGGTCTTATATATGGTTTAAGTTCCTTTCTGTAAAGTTTGGTTGAAAACAGATCTCGTTTGACGTGTTTCGGACTTAAAAATGGAAAATTTGAAGTTTTATGAAACTTGATAGAAATCATGGATTTTGAGGCTTAATTTGATGTATATGATATTATTTAGGCCATTTGATCGCACGGATAAGTTCATAGGATGTTCTCGAGATAGTGTGTATATTTGGTTTGGAGCCCCGAGGGCTCGGGTGAGTTTTGGATAAGCCACGGACTTCATTTTTGGACTTGGAATCTGCTGGTGTGGCTGATTTGCAGGCTTCGCATTTGCGAAGATAGCATCGCAAATGCAAAGGTATAGGTGGGCAGGCATGATCGCAATTGCGACTAATATCATCGCAAATGCGAAGGTATACCTGGGCAGGCCTGATCGCAAATGCGAACAAGATGTTTGCAAATGCAAATTCCCCCCATCCGCTCAGTGTTCGCAAATGAGAACTATACTTTGCAATTACCATGTCAGGGGTATTTGCAATTGCGAACCCCTGTTCGCATTTGCGAAGCCAACCAGAAGCCTGCACTGTACAAAAATCGAGTTTTTACTTCATATTTCACATTTTCTAAAACTCAACACTCTTAGGAGATTTTTCCAAAGAACAAGACTCTTCCAAATCAGTTGTAAGTTTGTTTTCACTCATTTCTTTCAATAATTAACATCATTTAACATGTTTTCAACTTAAAAATCAAGGATTTCCATGGATGAAATTGGGTGTTTGGGGTAGAACTTAGTATTTTTTCTAAAATTGGGATTTGAGTGGGTAACTGACCTCCGATTTGAGAGAATTTTATATGGCTAGACTCATGAGAGTGATAGGGTTTTGAAAATGTAAAATTTACCCGACTCCGAGATGCTGGTCTGAGGGGCATTTTCGTCATTTCACCTAATTTCGCGTCGTAACCTTGAATTGAATAGTATAATCAATTGCATGAGGTGTTATTTATGGTATGAAATTTATTTAAATAGATTTGGGCCATTTGGAGTCGGATACTCGTGGAAAAACTATGGTTTCAAGTTGATATTGAGTCGGTTCGAGGTAAGTGGCTTGTCTAACCTTGTGTGGGGGACCTTACCCCTTAGGATGTGATATTTGGTAATTGAATGCCTTGTACGTGAGGTGACGAGCACGTACTTGTGCTAATTGTTGAAAATCCGATATTTACTTTAAATATTTAGCCTAAGTTTCTTTCTTACCTGTTTTATTTTAATTGCAACTATAGTCTATGTTAGTTTAGAGAATCATGCCTAGTTGCATGAGTTGCTTATTTGATTAAATTGCCTTAATTCCACTACGCGAAGCAAGTTAGACTAAAATTACGTGTTGCCTTGTATTTTTGAACTTTAATTCTTCATGTCTTCTTGTTGTGCCCGTGTATTTATTTTGGGACTACGGAACGTTATTTCGGGAGATCCCCCTGCATATTTACTTTGGGACTATGGAACGTTATTCCGGGAGATCCCCCTGCACATTTATTTTGGGACTACGGAACGTTATTCCCAGAGATCCCCCCGCATATTTACGTTGGGACTACGGAACGTTATTCCAGGAGATCCCCCTACTCATTTATTTTGGGACTACAAAACGTTATTCCGGGAGATCCCCCTGCACAATTATTTGGGACTATGGGACGGTATCCCGGAAGACCCCCCTGCATATTTACTTTGGGACTACGGAACGTTATTCCGGGAGATCCCCGTGCATATTTACTTTGGGACTATGGGACGGTATCCTGGGAAATCCCCCTGCACAGATAATGATCCTCCGGTGATACATATGATGGACTACGGGACGGTATCCCGGGAGATCCACTAGATAGTTGAGAAAAGGCTACATGATGGTATCCTAGGAGATCCTCATTGTTACTAAGTCGTTTGTACTCCGTGTTTACTCTATTCTTGTGTTTTTTTATTGCCTTGTTTGACCTGACTTACTTCACTGTTGTATTCATTATTACTGTCTGTTTTCATACTGTAAATCCCTATTATATTGTTTGACCTCTGTAGGGCCCTGACCTTCCTCGTCACTACACGACCGAGGTTAGGCTTGGCACTTACTGAGTACCGTTGTGGTGTACTCATGCCCTTCCTACCCATGTTTTTCATGTGCAGATCCAGGTACCTCCACTCAGGCGCACTATCCTCGAGGTTGAGAGATACATCAGAGATTTCGAGGTACATCTGCCGCGTCGGCAGACCAGGAGTCTCTATCTTTTTCCAGCTTTTGTGAAAAGCTTATCCTTCCTTACAGTTGTATAGACATTCTAGGTGTAGAGTAGTGTATTATATTATGTTAGCCTTTGGTTCTCGTGAGTTTCCAGGTTTTGGGGTGATATTGTAGACCTCCGTATTATTTTGGGTTGTATATGCCAAGTGGCATTTATATACAATCTTTCCTTTAGGTTGTTCAGCTTTCTTTTACTGAATTATTCCGCAAGTTATGTCGTTATTCCGCATTGCTAGGCTTACCTAGTTATAGGGACTAGGTGCCGTCACGACCTGTTCACGGAGGGCGAACTGGGGTCATGACACATAGTCCTTATGACTAGGTAAGCCTAACATTTTGTAACGACCCGGTCTGTCGTTACGTAGAACTTGCATTATTATTGTTGTCATTGACTTTTCATGGATTGGTTATTCTTTTATTGATGTGTTAGAGTCGATAGGCTTGAAATCGGAATGGTTAAATGAGAATTCAGTAACTTAGTCTTTATGAGATAGCCTTATAATGGAAAAGTCAATTGAGAGTTGACTTATTGGGAAATGACCTCGGAATGCAGATTCTATGGCTCAGATAGATTCCTTAGGTGATTTAGGACTTAGGAGTGTGTTCGGAATATTTTTGTGATGTCTAGTGTAGGATTAGGCTTGAATTGGCGAAAGTTAGTTTTTGGCGATTTCCGGTCGGCAGCGGAAAATAGGCTATCCGGGTGGGAATGGAATTCCGATAGTTGGAACAGGTTCGTAATGTCATTTTGGATATGTCTGCAAAATTTCAGGTTAATCGGAGTTGTTTTGGGTAGTTTCGGCGTCGTTGGAGGATTTTAGAAATTTCACAGTTCTTAGGCTTGAATTTGATGTGATTCTGGTGTTTTGATGTTATGTTTAATGTTTCGGAGGCTCGACTAAGTTTGAATGACCATATATGAGGTGTTGGTATGTTTGGTTGGGGTCCCGAGGGGCTCAGGATGGTTTCAGATGGTCAACGGGGAGTTTGGAATGATTTTGTCAATGCTGAGGTTCTGTTACTGGTGTTTTCGCACCTGCAGATGGGGAACCGCAGGTGCGATCCCGCAGGAGCGGACGTGGCACCACAGGTGCGGAAGTTGGTCAAGTGAGGGGATTTCGTTGGTCAATCGCAGGTGCGGGATTTGAGGCCTTAGGTTTCTTTCGCAGGTGTGATCTGGGATCACCAGGTGCGTGTAAGTGGTCGTAGGTGCGGACCCACTGGACAAAAGGTATAAAAAAGTGTCTTCGCGAATTTTAGCCATTTTCTCAATATTTCATCCGAGTTTGAAGCTTTTGGAAGGGTTTTGAAGAGGGAATTCGATAGTTCTTCGTCAAGGTAGGATTTTTGGACTCTAAACTCGTTTATATGTGATTAAAGGTCGGATTTATGGTGGAAATTAGGGGAAAATCAGTGTAAATTTGGGTGATTAGGGCTTGGGATTAAGAATATTTAAAATTGTGATTTGAGGGGTCATTTGGACTCCGAATTTAGTGTTCTTTATATGTACGGACTCATGAGATGAGGAAGAACAGTTTGGTATAAAAATTCCTGAGTTTCGGGATGTGGGCCTGGGAGTCAGGTTTGATCAATTTCGGAATTTTATTAGCCGGTTTGAGGTAAGTAACACTTCCAAACTTGGAACTGATGGTTCGAAACCCCAAACTATTTCATATTTGTAGCCTGACCCATCCCATGGCACAATCTACTGGTTATCTCAGATTGATATTGTACTGTGAAGGTGGTAATTACATTGAACGAAATAGAAATCATGCTAAGTATAAATGTTAAGGCTTCACGCCGCTGTGTTTATACCGGAATGGTCGATTATTGCTGTCTCTATCTGTGATTATTGCTTTCATGTACTTAGTCCTGCTATAGTATATGTTTCATGCCTCAGTCTTGTAAGTTTCTAGTTTATTCTATATTATCACTGGTTTGAACTGATTTTTCATATGTTAAAGCATTGTGAGTGAGACTGGAAGGTACTGAGTGAGTAAGACTTGGAGCCTGGTTTTGAGACAGTTATAAGGTCGGACTGCAAACCGCAGTGATCCTGAAATCATGCCTCCATTGGCTTGATATAGCTGTTAGACTGAAAGGAGCCCCTCCGGAGTCTATACACCCCCAGTGAGCGCGAAGATATTCTGGAGATGGATTTCTCCGTGGTTATTATGTTCCGGAGATGGATTTCTCTGTGATTATTATGCTCTAGAGATGGATTTCTCCATGGTTATTATGTTACGGAGATGGATCTTCTCCGTGGGGGCTGGATCGGCCTTTTTCCTCAGTAATTGGTGAATGTGTCACTTGTGTTTATGTAATATCTAGGATGGACTTCCTTGGGCCTGAAGGCCGTATACTAGTACTGTGTGGACCACCTTATGAGAGCTTGATTAATCAGTACACATCATTCTTGATTCTATATGAATTTATTCTAGTATTCGGAGTTACAAACATATATTGATGCATCGTGTTTATTTCCTGATATATTACTGTCATGTCCAATTTATATACTGTTGTTCGAATTATCGGAGGTTTAGTCTGGAACTACCTCTCAGCCTCTAGTTTGGTTTCGTTACTACTGAGTTGGTGTACTCACGTTACCCCCTGCACCTTGTGTCTAGATCCAAGTACAGAGGAATTCAGCTCGGGTCAGTGAGCACAGCAGTTTAATCAGAGTTGACGAGGTAGCAACTAGCGACCGTGATCTCGTCTTCTCTTTCCTTTCTACCTGTCGTATTTTTTTCAGACTATGTTAGTCATTTCTTTTGGTTGTATTAAGTATTAGCCGCTCATGACTGTGTGACACTGGATCCGGGGTTAGTACAATTTGGTCTTTTGATTTCATAAACTGGTTTTCCCAAAAATATTGGATTTATTATTATTATTATTGATTTCAGACTTGTTAAAAAGGGCGTTATATGGGAAATTGTATTTAGTTAGATAAAATGGGTGGCTTGCCTGGTTCCACGACAGGCGCCATCACGACTCCGGAAATGGGTCGTGACACATTTCCACTGAACAACAATAATAATAAAGGAATTATAACAGTCTCGATATAGAAATCTTGAGTTTACAATTTCCCAAAACCCGGTATATACAAGTCATAAGCTCTACGACATCTTTCAACCGAATCTAAATACAACTGTTTTTGTATTAAATATTGTATCTATTTCATTTTAAATTTCCTCGTCCAGTTGTATTTCGGATAGGCTTTGTAATGATTGTATAAATTCTTAGAAATAGTTCATGTACTTGTGACACCGGGTTCTGGAATATGTATTGGGATAATTGTTTAAGTGGAAATCTTAGACCACTGTTTTTAAGTAATAGAATTTATTTGTTGTCATGTTTAATTTATGAAAATTTATTTACTTGATTATGAAATGCAAGAAAATGTAACGGTTCGAAAATGTAAAAAAAAAATGTATTCAATTAATTAAGGATTTGGTTTGACTGGCAGTGGTGTCCGGCGCCATCACGACCTATGAATTTTTGGTCGTGACAACATGGTATCAGAGGACTAGGTTCCCGTAGGTCTCACGAGTCATGAGCGAGTCTAGTAGAGCCTTGCGGATCGGTATGAAGACGTTTGTACTTATCTTCTAGAGGCTACAGGGCGGTTAGGAGTACCTCCCTTATTGATTCTTCATCGTGCGAGTTGATTCCTTTGAGTTTTATTCCTATGTTCATTCCTACTCAATCTTACACGTCGCGAAGCTTGCTATGGATCAGGAATTTGAGGGATGGAAATGGTGCTACAAATGTTATTCGAGATGCTTCCAGGTATAAATGGTCGTGGTTGTTGTTATGGCCCTGTGAAAGGGTAATATGTTGTTTCAGCTCAGTAGCTGTGTTTCTGGGAGCCTTAAGGTTGTGCTCAGGTAGTGATGATGTTTGCAATTGATCGTCGCGCTGTGTCGATATGATGTTAGAGCGTTGCCCGTATGATGGGGAATATGAATGGTTTGAAGGGAGGTCTTCTCAGAGTGTGATTTCGAGGTTTCAGTGCTTTTGTTTCGACAGAGAGAAGGCATTTGGAGTATGAATGGCTCGGTTGGAGTTGATAAGGTAGTAAGACTCGGTGTCTTCAAGCGAGATGGGATATGCACCTGTTGTTGATACCCAATTTTTCCTCAAATTATTTTCAAACTTGCATATAAGCCCTCAAAATTACTCTTTGTAATAATAAGTGTTTTCCCTATTTTCCCATATTTTTATTAAATTATTTTCCTGTTTATTTTAATATTTCATATTTAAATAATTCATAAATTATGTTAGAAATAATGTTATAAAATATTTCCCTGTTCAGCATATTACTTATAATCATTTTTTTTATCTAGTGAAACTCAATTATTTCACAAATTAGCCAATTGGGTCTTAGTTAATTTCAATTACAATAATTTTACAATTATAGCCCAATTGAACATTTTACATTATTTTAATGTGAAACTTATGCATCGTTTGCACTTAATATTAGTTAATTACTGTAATATTACCTGTGTAAACTTAATTTCATTTTTTATAAAATTATTAGCTATTTTAATTAATTATCTGTTTTTATGGTTATTTAACGACTAGCCACATTTTATTTAAATCCTAGCCACATTTCAACCAAACCCCACCTAATTTTATTAACCCAATACCCAACCCATGTAACCAGCCCAATTCCCAAGCCCAAACCCATCAAATACCCAACCCAATCCCAAGCCAATCTGAGCCGTTGAACATATTTGATCATCCGTCCAGATATTACCTTCCTAATTTAATTCTAACCTAACCCTTCCCTCCCTTTCCGTCTCATTCCTTCGAGACAGTTCCTCTCTCTATCTCTCCATCCCTCTATACGACTCTCTAGAAGTCTCTTGGACTTCATCTTCTCCGATGGTTTCTGGTCGTCTTCTCCGGTGGATTCTCACTGGAAACTTGGTTCTTCACCACCTCCTGGCCATCTGCTTCTCTCTCACCGGCCCAGTGTCACCCTGAGGCCTTCAGACGAACCTGGAGCGGTTCACTCACCTCTCTTGGGCCTCTTGCCACTTTCCGGCCTTTCCCCGGCCGTTTGAGTAAGAGTTGCAGTTTCTTTTAAGATCCGTTCTATATCTATAATATTATGAAGCTTCTCTATATTTTTCTCTGGAAAATTTTTGTTTTTAACAACTTCAAAAACTAGGGTTTGTTAAACTTGTTTTCAAAACAATTCTTCTTTGATTTCTAGCCATGTCTACTGTGTTTGAACGAGTATCTCATGATTTTCTTGTTGTCTGACTATTTTGCTAAAACCTTAATTTTCTAGGTTAGCCTTCATTACTTGACTGTGTGTTCTTCTCTTACAAAAGCGTCTGTGTGTTCTCTGTGACTCTTGCTTTAATTCATTGATATGACTTTTAATTATCTGTTGTTCTATGAATATTGCTTAAGGTTTCTTTGTGTCGAGCAATGACTATTGCTTAGACGTTTAATAAGTCTGACCATTGGCCTTATTGATTGTTCACCTAATGATTTATACAGATTTTGTGTAAAATCTCCCACACCTGTGATGTTTTCCTTGAATAGATGATTACGTGTATGTCCTTTGTAATTTTGTACCAACTTTTGAAAGATTTCCCTACTTATGTGATACTTTCCTTAATTACATGGGATTCCCTGCAATTGTTATTACATCCAAGATTCTTTCAATCAATTTTTCAAAACTAATACTCTGCTTTACTTATAAATAACTGTTAGTTAAATTTTTCTTAATTAATACATGTATTTGGCTTCTATTATATACTATGTGATTCCCCTGTCCTGTAGTAACAGAATCAGTCTTAATCTGATTCGTTTTCCTTATTGGGCCATGATTTGCATCGTTTGAGCTTGACTCCCTAATTAAAGGGAGTCCAGGTCCTTGATTGACTATGATTGATTCTGAATGAACAATTATTCCTGTAATTATGCTAAGTTACTACTATTTGCCTATGTTATTACTTGGTTTTCGACTCTATATATACACTGCCTTTTCTCCTTACACACACACAGAGACTGATTTTGAGAGCACAAACACACATACATTGCTCTGAATTTTTATGTGCTTTCATACCTCTTCTTGTTCTTTGCATCTATTATTGACTATTCAGTCGGTGGAAAGCCAAGACTGAGTAATCCCCACTGCTCTTGTGCTTCTGCATACTGCTTGCACACTATTGTTCTCTGCTGCTCTCTTTGCTCTGCATACTGTTGTTGATGTGCTATCTCTTACACTTTGTTGTTCTCTATTCTCTGATTGGTATGTTTTCTTATTTAGATTTATAGCACCTATAAACAATATGCTTCAGTTCTCTTTCCCTTAAGTCTGGTATGTCTTCAGCATGCTTGTGTGTTCACAGGTTGATATTTCTTGCCTTGACTTGATTGTTGTTACTTGTTCTCACCTTCTGTTTAACTCTATATGCTGTAAATCTGCCTTTCCTGCTACTTGAATATTATGGAGTCCTTATCCTATTAATTTATGCTATTATGTGACAACTATTTGGGAACTATGTGATAACTGTAATTCTGCCTCACTATAATGTTTAGTGTTATCTGTCCCCGATCCCTTACCCTTGTTTGTGTTTACTCTTTCATGAGTCCTTTTGCCTATTGGTTACAGTTGTACTGCTTCTCTTTTAAACCTCCTTTACTACTATTCTTAAAGTTATTTCTCAAAGTGTTGTTGTTTTAAAACTACTCTTTTCAAACTCCAATTCTCTTTTAAAACTCCAAGCACTTCCCACCACTCTTAGATTCTAGGTTCAGCCCCCTTCGTGTGAGCACTGCCTTGGAGACCTCACCCATTGAACTCCGACACACAAGGCTGGCCTTCTACACTGCACTTATTCATCCATGGCTAGGGTACCTGGGTGTGAGCGCTGTCCAGGATCCTCTGAGGTCCTTAGAGAATATGACACACTTGGGTGTAGAGGTCATGGCATATGGCAGAGGGACCTGGTACTTTGGGCCAACCGTTAGGCTCTCTGTAGTATAGTTTCTTGATTTTCCTTTATTCAGTTGCGTAATCTATTATCCCTGGTTTGTAATAATCTGTAAAGAAATATTTGGGGCTAGTTAGTAATTATGGGAGGGGATTATGCATGCTTAGATTGTTATGGGTAGAAATCATGATTATATATTTACCTATGTGTGCAATAGTATCATGCTTAGGACATACATACCATGCATTAGAAACCATGTTTAGGTTGTTTACTTCAGCATCTCTGCTATTCTCATGTTTATTTCAAAAATCCTGCTAACAGCTAATAACTATAATAAAATATGATGTGATATTGCTGCTTCTGCATTTGCATCTATAAATCATGCTTCAGGACTTATAATCAATGTATGCATAATCAGTATATATACGGACGCCTAGGCAAACCTTAGGCCTAATACTTACCAAAATCAATTGTTTTATGTCTTTCCTGTATTAAAAGGTGGTCTTTAAAAGCAATCAGTTCTTTTTTGATATCCTTAAGACTTTGCTGTTTGTTACCATCCTCAACTCATGCTTTGCCGATAAATTGCTGAATTTTAAAAACCATTCACCTTTTTTTTCGAAATACATACAAATCACTCTGTTATTTAAAGTCCATGCTTTTCTTTCAAAATTACTGGTTTCTGAAATTACTCATTCACTTTTTACTAAAATTAATTTAAACTGCTGACTCCTGCTCTGTTTTTGAACTACTAGATTTCCAAAATCAGTCACTCATCTGTGCAAATCTCTCTGTTTATTCTTAATCATGTTCTATCTTCAAACTACTCTATTTTATTCCTCCTTTATTACTGATTTATTTTTCAAAATATTCCCTTTGCTAAAATTTCGTTGATACTCGCTGTTTTAACACACAAATCTCCTAATTTTAAGTTATGACCTTGAGACCCTTATTGTGTATGAGACGTGCTATTTATGTTTTTATTCATGGAGGGATATATGAGCCCCTAACTGCCTATGTGAACCCTTTATGTGCAAGTCCTAACTGTTTTCTACTTGTCACCTAGCGTTTATCCTTTAAAACTTAAGGGTTCAGCCTAGTACCCACCTTGTAGGATTAGTAATCCTAAACACCCTCCAGGATTTATAGAATGGGACGGTTAATAGCACGCAATAAGCTTTCGTGACCAGCACACACTTCTAACCTCACGGGGTGGGAAGGGTAGAATACGGATATGATGACCATTGCGCTAATACCATGTGTAGCCTCTCTTCGATGAGTGATTACCGGGTATTGCATTGATGTGATCCGTATTACTTTAGACCTAGGACAATTCTTTTCAAATGTTTTTACCCTGATGTTTTCCCAAAAACCCTTTAAAGATTTTCATACTTGTTTGAAATCCCCTCTTATATGAACCTTACTTGCTATTTTTCTACCATCCAAATTCACAAAACTTCTTGGTTGGGACCCACAATTGTGGATCTTGAGGGGTGCCTAACACCTTCCCCTTAGGATAACTTCAAGCCCTTACCCAATCTCTGGTAATGCAAACTAGTTTATGAGTTATCTACTCTAGGTGCCTTGACGCACCACAAAATTGTTAGGTGGCGACTCTTCCTTAAGCCTCTTCCTTAAGGGAGTTGTCTAGAATGTCATAAACCCGATCTCTCAGCACCTGACCCGTGCGAGGAAAAATGGGGGCGCGACAGCATGGCGACTCCGCTGGGGCTATTCCCTAGGCTTACACCATTACAGGTTGTCTTGTGAATTTGGACCTTTCAATTTCTGTTTAAATGTTTATACCCTTTCCTATTCCCGTTATGTGCTGTTAACTGTTTAATTTTGCAAGTATTTATTTCGCCTGCACAAAACTGACGTATCTTCAAGTTTTCTTTGTAACTGCTTTCAATTATAACTGTCGTATTTCATTTCTTTACTGCTTTCCTCAATGTGAAAATACATGCCTACTTGTTTAAATGTTATTTATTGCATATCATGTTCCGCATTCATATTCCATTCGTGCCAAACAAAAATCCTATAGCTACGCTTACAATGAGTGGTTGCAGTATTCCAATATTACTACCCCTAAATTTGGAAAGGCGTATTTGCGGTAAAACTAGTCGATCAGCGGTGCAGTCGACAGTTCCGTGCCTTCCCCCTTGAGTTGTCCGCCGAAGGGTACCGGTCTAAAACCCCATAGAAACCTTACTTTATTGTATGTTGCTTGCATCGTGGTCAAACCTAGCCAGGCTAACATGTTGTCCGCACAACAACCTTTAAGATAGCCTTGTCCAAAGTCCATTGGGTTTCCCTGGAACCCAAACAGGTGCCTTCACATTCTGTGCATTTATTTGGAGAACTAAATGCCCATGCTAATTATTGATGTTAAATAGTCGAGTTTGGTAGGGGTAAAAGCCTAACCTGTTTGTTTTGCATAAATGAGGCACGAGGTCCCCAGATTCGGCATGGCCACTAATATCCACCCCAAACTACTAAACTGGTGGGAGGATCTTCACTCCAGTGACAAAACAGTCATCAGAAAACACTTGGGCAACCTGCCCTCTCTTCTGGACATTCAGCCTAACAACATGATGCTAGAAGCTGCTACCCTGTTCTGGGACTGTGATCGATTGGTGTTTCGGAAGAGTTCGCCTTTGCTTCTCTGGGGCACATTCACTGCCGGGTATTCGTCTTTATAGTATGCTTCTTGCGTCTGATGTTGTTCCCGACAAAGAAAGAAAGAATCCACACCAGGTTGCTATGGTTACCTAGACTCTGATGGAAGGGATTGACGGGAAGGACTTCAGTATCGTGCCAATGATCATTTTTGACATGTACCGAGCCTTGGAAAAGTGTCAACGAAGGACAAAACATTTCGAGGATTGCAATCTGTTACTCCAAAAAGACGACTACCGTCAGGACATCTATATAAGAATTTGGGATGATCATATTGCTTTCCATTATCCAAAGCGGATGAACGACATCCCGACATGCTTGCTCAGCCAGAAAACCCCAATGGATGTGCCGAGTTGCTAGGAAACTTGACTAGGGATCAGATATAGTGGATGTTTGAGTGGTTCCCAACTGACGAGTTCATCATCCGAACTTGAGACACCCCATTTCTGATATTGATTGGTCAAACAGGGACGTATCCTTATGTCCCGATCTGAGTCATGAGGCAGGAAGGAAGGAAGCAAGTTGTACCAAGGGTCGAGAAAATGAGTCATCTCAGGGCAGATTTGCAAAATGACGGCATCCCTCATAAGTTCCAAGCTCAGCATTTGTGGCACTACAAGATCCGGTTAGAAAATGACACTATTGAACCCGACATGTATCGTGCTGGTCACTCTCCTTATTATCTGGGATGGTTGGAAGATAACTGGGTTGGAAGTATCGAGCCAGGGTTTGCTCAAGGCCACAGGGTTATAGATCAGAAGGCCGAGGCAACGACTAGACTCAACCAGTTGCGCAAGACGCTCCGTGATTGTGAAGAAGATCATCACAAAATACACAAGGCCAACAAGAAGCTAATAGAGGAATGGAAAGACATGGCTATCACCTCCACCTAGAGGCTAGCACACTTGGAGCGAGGCATAGTCGACTTAGAGGAGAAGTTCATTAGGAGGATCGAGACCTGTCAGAAGACCGAGGGAGCCGGAGGAGGAATTCTAGCCAGGACCTACTTGGTGTTGGGACTCCGCGAGGTCGGGATGCTGATCAAGGCGAGCAGAGATGTCGAGTCTGGGGAAGGTCCTTCTGGGACCAAGTAGATAGGATTGTCCTTACTTTACCTTCTGATGTAATAAGTCCCCTGGCCATTAGTGACATTTTATATTTTTCGCATTCTTAGAGTCGTGTTGGATTTGTCTATTTTATTATCAATAAAATGAGGCGTTTAGCATCTTAAATTCTCCAAATCAATTGTCACTAGGCCTACCTCATGCACAAAGAGGTCCGCAACTTAGGACACACTTTACATTTCCGCCTTATGTGTTTAAGTACTGCAATATATTTTTTTATGATCCTCACTAACTTCATTACTTTTTTCGTTCTTTGTTTTCTTTATTTTTATTCCCCTCCCCAAAGGTTGGTTCGTGCATTCTGGCAAGCGGGGTATTCAGGTCCTGCAAGAGGGTATGTCTCCACTGGAGAAGAAGCTGCTGAAGTTCCAAGAGGAACTTGACCAAGTTAAGAATTTGGCTGACCTATCATTTTCCCTCAATGTTCTGGATGTCCACTTCCAATGATCCAAACCCCACTTTACCACAAAACATCCCTAAACAACCGAATCACCCCAAAGACCAAGTCCCGCCACCACAACGCAATGCATGTCACCATAACACTCTACCTCTCCAGGATCAGACAAAAGACCACTTCCAGGCCTACAATTATCCCATTTATATGTAAATCGTGGCTCATTCCACACCACATACCCCTGAGTCTGATGAGAAGTTTAGGCTCATCAGTAATTTAGCCGAGGAACTCAAGAAATTGACCAATCGAGTTCAGGGCGTCGAGTGGGGTGTTTTTTCCCGTTTTTATTTATTTATTTTTTTTTTTTTTTTTTTTTTTTAAT